>JBBPQP010000340.1:0-29521 GCA_038092555.1 Boletus subgraveolens | reverse complement strand
GCCTACCAATGATACATGGCATGGTTCAAATTCTGAATGACTGAGGGGACAAGTAATCACACTATTGAGTCTTCTAAAGTGCTACACTCACCAATGCTGATCATATTCCAGCTCTATTGAAATGACAACACTACTCAGAGTCTGACCACCCAGCATCCACTCAGTGATGGGTGCACACATTACCCAATTGGATAAAGATGGTACCTTTTCCTTTGAAGGACTCAAAAGTGTCACAGATAGTGCTCATGACTCACTCTGTGGTGCGGAAAATTCGTAGGAGTGTGGACAAATGCCAATGAACCCATTGTTTCATGATCAGAGTCACCAATGATAGATGTGGTAGACACAGTGGTCATGGGGAGAGAGTGTGGCACTGGTTTGACGAAGTGTGATCAATGATCTCACAGCCACTGAACCACAACTTGTTCAATGAATACTCCCAAATCTCGACCACCGCCCAGTAGGAGAACTAAATGGAATCATCCCAAGCTACAAATACAAGAGGCAAGAGGCGGAACGGACAGCATAAGTGGCGGATAGTAATCGTGTGCGTGACAGCGGGGACATCGAATATATATAGTACACCAGAGAAAGACATAACGAGACGAGGAAAACAAGTAGTAGCATATGAACGTTGATCAGCACAGACACCAGGCGGGAGGGTGATAAAATGTGGAAATCACTGGAACTACTCGAGTGTTACAAGCAGGAAGAGGGACACAGGCAAAGGAGAAGCACGTGGATCCCATCAATACGATCGTGGCAACTTGCCCGGACTGGCTACATTCGGACTCTCATAGAGCAGTCCCTGTCGGTCATACAATCCCGCAGGACTCTCCTGGGCCGCCCTCGCACCCAGCCTCGCAAACTCCTCCCCCAGCAAAGCCCCCGGATCATGCAGATCAAATATCATTGATCCTGGAGTGCGCAAGGGCGATTCGGCTGTCGAGCCTGGGGTGGGGAAGACGAGCTTCTTGGGGGTAATAGGAGGGAAGTGGTTAGGCATGGCATCCCTGTCTCGATCGCGGTGGTGAGACCGCTTGCGTGAAGGTGTGCAGACATTCTCAGTGTCGAACACGGCTGGGTTTATACCGTCGTCCGGGTTAAAGGTCGTATGCGGGGGCGAGTTGAGGCGGGTCTTAAAGTGTGCGAGACTGGCATTGGGTGTCATGTGAAGGCCTTTGTGGGATAGGGGCGTGCGTATCGGGGAAAGATGGATGGTGCTGGCCGCGGGGAGGGGAGGAGGGAGTTGCTGGCTTACTGGCTTTTTCTTGGATTTCGTGCGTCGATCGAGGGTCGAAGATACCAGCATAGGGGGGAGGGCACGCGATTTCTCTGAGAACAATCAATTTGAGTGTGGAGGTAATATTTACGGTAAGATAGCCTGCCTTTGGTGGTGTCGTGTGAGGTGCGATGCTCTCCTTCTGCTCCGAGGTCGATACCTAAAACACCTGAAATTGCGTGCCATCAACAAAGCCGAAAAACCGGAACTCACTCGATAATGACTATCAAAACATCATTTAGCCCTGCACAAGGTACCGACCCTTGCCATATTCCACCTCCCCACTGGAGGAGAGTTGTTTGTTCACCTGTTTCTATATTGCTGTTTTCCGAGTTCAAGGATTGCTTTGCCTTTCTCAATTTCCGCCTACTTTCACTTCCTGCCCGTACAGTCGCGAATACGACACCGTAGGCGTAGAGCATGCCGTTCATGTATAAAAAATTGCCAACACAGCACGCCTGGGCATCGTGAAGACGGTGATAAGCTGGACGATCGAGAAAAGGGGCAGGATAACGAAATATCGAGAGCGCGATACGAGAGGGATCACGAACGAACGATAAGCCAACGTTGCTTAGAAAACGTTGTGATCATCAAGGGAGAACAAAGGATAGCGATTCCTTACATCGTATAGCTGTGCTACCGCAGCCGAGGCATGAACTCGGGCTGGTTGTTCCCCGGCCGTGGATAGTCCAAGCCGAGAGGAACTACATTCAGCATTTGTCTCTTTGACAAAAAAACGAGGCACTAACACATTGTCCACGACCTGAACTGCCCAGTCGATTTTCAGGTACGGTAATGCAAAGCATGCAATTATGGCGTTTATGCCACTGTTCGGGTGGTTACCGTATTCATTAGGACTTTGAGACAGAGGGTAAGGTTGATTACTCGAGCAACTTTGAGAAGAATGGGAAGAGACGTGATCAGTGCAAACCATCTGGGACCAACCCGACTGAGGGGGTACGCAGAGATGAGGCATACAAGCAAGATGAGGTCTACTAAGATGGACTGAAAAATGTCAATGACGCCGCTCGTGATAAACAGCTGAACCGCATTTATGAGGCCGAAACCCAAACGTCAACGTTGAAGAGGCGCACCATCGGGGATAACATTTTCTGCGGAAAGAATATGGTACGAATTTATGAAGACGATTGCTTCCAGAGTATAACGAAGTCGATCGATCCAAACGATTTGCTTACCCCCGCGGTATCCGCAAGCACTCCGATGGAAAGAAGCATCGCGATGTTAAGGATGTCAAGGATGAATAAATATTGATGGTGACCGTGAGGAGTGGAATAGTAGAGTAGTGCAAATAAGAGTTGATGGGGAATGTATATACGAGTGTGAGCGATTGCAACATGGGCCAGATGATGGTGACGGATTCCGGTCCTGGGGGAAGGCCTGGCCTGGGAGTAATGTCACTTGCGGTCATCGCGAATGATTGCGTAAACAACCACTTTTATGACCGTGCCAGAGAACGGTGTGGAAGCACAAGCTGCTTGGCTCGGTGAGGTCATCTCAACGGACTCTTGGCGATGCACTCAGCTAACCAGGGCCACATCATGGAGGGAACTGTACCTTCCACAATACAACCAGCAAGTCAAATACAAGCGGAACCCTAACTGCACCCTGAAAACGAAATGAATGCTAGACGAAGAAAAAAGCCAAAGGCCTGCTCACTCTCGCCGAATTGTGAGCGTCGAAGCAAGCTATTTAGCCCTGAATGCGTTTACCGTCGAGACAGGACGACAGTTGTCAGTAACTGAGGGGTGGAAGTTATCCTAACGAGAACGGTATTATCGTTTAATGAAATAGCACGAACGAAATTCCGAGTACACAGGCACCAGGACAAATCTGATTTACGCCAATTGACACACATTGGATCCTGACACGGCTTGTGACAACAAGTCAAGAGCAGATCATCCGTGTTGCACGGGAAAATGCGTCGGTTTCGTTGTATTTCATTGTAAAAAAGGCACATCCTCCGGGAGGTACTCTTGAGGCAGAATAGTCCGTACACTCCTCGATTGCCTTCGTTTGCGTTCAGTTGGTACCCGCTAGGGAGGACGACCACTAGGTTCTGTCAGGCTCGAGGAGTGCTGTTCTAAATCTTTGGTGAAGCTATGCTCCTCGATGGTGTCCTGGATATGTAAATCAGTAAGCTCCTTCAGGGGAGAACTCACACAACGCTTTCATCATGGGCATTTTGCATGATCATTAGCAACGGGAACACCGAACGGACCCTGGAAGGGCCTGAAGAGGAACTTACTAGTGCCAGTGGCACCCGCTGTGTGACATTTGATTGATCACAGGACTACGGTGGACCGGAGAGGTCCAGCAGAGGCGGTTGGGTCCCTAGAGGATGTAGGGAGTGGCAGGGATCCTGGCGTAGTGGTTGGAGTCCGAGTAGGTCGTAGGTAGCCGTGTGTTAGTGATGGACAGGTTCGGTTCGGTCCGGTTCAATCAAGATTTTCCTGAACGCCGGACTTTCTGTGACGTTCAGTTCAGCGTTCTCCCTGAACGCTGAACCTAACGCACAATGAACGTGACCACACGTTCGGTTCACGCTCAAACGCGTTCAAACGCGTTCGCCAGCATGCACTAGACAGTTACGAACAGCAGTATGGTAGGAGTGTTGTAACTACTCTGAGATACTGTCAGAATCATCCTCCTTGGCTGCAAATCCCTCAAATAGCGCTGCCTTGGACGCATGTACAGCTGCGTCAGATACTGCGGTTATGTGTCCATTACGGTAACCACCCTTCAATAGCTGGAGAGCTTCGAACATGTCGGGGCTCACTTTGTGACGAACTTCCACGTCGAGGTCCTCAAGGAGGGTCTGCCTCATCTGCATTGCTGAGCTCAGCGCAGGCTGCCTTGCGTTTGCTTGAACTGACGTGAAGTGATGTTGCCACATTGTTGGAATCAGTTAAGCAGAAGGAAGGCTCCAAAACACGATGGGCTTGACGGCTACTTGCAGTCGTGGCAGTACAGGCTGGTATCCGCAGTTTGAGCGAGGCAGAAGGGACAGGAGGGAGCGGGATCTCGTCATCAGCATCATTGAAGAACTGGATTTGAGAAGCGTCTAAAAGCTGGCCATCAGGGCCAACGGCACACTGGTCTTTGGCAGACATCAGGGAGGGGTTACAAATACTGGCGAAATGAGAGCATTCACCTTTATACACAAGCGCCGGAACCTGCAACTGCTACCAAGAGCCCGGGACAGAGGGCAACGGCTCACGAACTTTGTGGGATTAATTGCAGGAGTGTTCCTGCTGGTTCGTCATATGATTAGCAGTAGACTTCATTGATTCATCCGTGTACCGTACGCACGGTGCTGGATGGACAAAATGGGCGAGATTGCCTATGAGAAAAGTCAGTTCCATGTTGATTGAGGGATAGTAGGTGAGGGGCTTGCCTTCCAAAGACCAGTTGTCACGGCAGCAAGTTGAATACCGAGGCAAGAAGTCTTCAATTTGTGTGGCAGAGGACGTGTGGCCGGCTTCTCAGGTGGATCATCTCAAAAACCCAATCCAACATCTCGTTCCCAGACGTTCAAAGTGGTGCATCGGTGTTTGAATTGAGGGATGACGCGCACGACGCTCCAGATTCAGATTAGTACCTAGCAACTGCGTTCGAACACGTTCGAACGCGTTCTGAACGCTAATAACACGTTCAACTACCAGTGAACCTGAACACAACCACGCGTTCGGTTCAGCACCAAGGAGTGAACGCCAAACTGAACGGGCATTCGGTTCTCAAAAAGTCCGGTTCGGACCGAGGTTCAGAACCGGACCCGTCCAACACTATGTAGCTAGCGTGCGACGATCCATCTGCTTCCTTCCCTCCACACGCCCTTGGGGCAGGAGCTCTCTCGAGGGTGAGGGCAGTCGGGCCTACTGGTCCAACGGGCAAGTACTTACACATCGTTACGTTCACAAAGGACTGGTTTACTGATCCAGTTTCTCCTCTATGGCTTGCAGCTTGGCGAGAAAAACAATCGGCACCGACTTGGCACCGCGGTTGTCCATCGTGTATCAGGAGGGTGGATAGTAATGCCCAGTGGTAAAGGTTAGGGTGTGCGTGTGAAGTCCGATGGACAGAATGGGAGTAAAATTAGCTACTCGTGTAACTCATGTGCCAAATGGCAGTCGCAAGCAGCCCGGGCCTGAAGACCAACTTGAGGGAAGTTTCTTCCACCACCTTCAGGTTGATACTCGGCTTAGCCGCTACAGTCGATCTGTCTGCTCGCTCGTTTCACGCTGTATACTGGACTCAAACACTGTTAACGGATCACTTTCCCGAGCTGTTTTACGCTACACTTGACACCCCTCAAAACTGAGGATGAACTCATACATGGGAACACTCAGAGCCTGCTAAGGATCATCCGCGCCTTGCCAATGAATGCCGGAACTTTTTGCCAATCTTAGAATCGCCGACTTGTTCCCAATTCGAGCACGAATTCATGTAGGTAAATTAATGGGGACCTTCTAGCGCGCGTGTCCACTTCCTGACTTCCTGAAACCTGATGCTTCCTCATCGGGTGTCCAAGTTCGGGCACTTCCTCATCGTGTGCACTATACTCGCTGTCAGCGGCGCTCACTACCATAATTCAACTTGGACAAGCTTTGGCCGGGATAGGTGTTGACAGGGCTGTGGGCAGGGCTCACTCGTACTCAACACGATCAAGCTGCGCATAAATTCCCTACCACCAAAATTATGTCCCCTCTTGAACTTGGGAAGTGAATAGACCCCCAGTGGGCCACGCTTCCGGAATACTCACCCGAAATCGATGATGTGACCGATGAACCACACCCAGTCTGTAACTGTTACAGCAAATGTATATACCAAGTAGTTGTTACAGCACGTTTCATGAGACTTCGCGATCTTACACATCTAATGTACAATTGCTTTCAGCATCAGGACTTATTCGTAGATGTTAATGGACGTGAATTGGAAGTATGCGTCAGTGAAAGCTGTTGGGTTGTCTGCAACGAGTTGGGATTAGCGACGGAGGCACGAAATATGTTTTGTGGCTTACTGTCCACGTAGTCTGGAGGGAGGAAGGCCGCGAGCATTTAACTTGTTCGGGTTAGGAGGGAGAAAGCCACATACCAATGCAATCCGAGGGGCACGAAGAAGCGGCATAAACAGCCGAGTTACCGGCCCAGTCGCCACCTTCATACAACTTAAGCCCTTTGGATTCACGCTCGGATGCTCAAGAGAGACTCACAGAAAGTCAGATTGATGATGATGTTGTTGGCATCAAAGTGGGTTGCCAAGTCACAGTCCGTGTTGGGGAAATATGCAGCAGGTGTCCCCTGCAAACAAGACCTTCAAAGGATGCTTGGGAGAATGGAAGGAGCTATGATTCACCCAATTACTTGTATTGATAGTGGTAGCACCACTTGTCGCATCACTAGGCACTGATGCATCGCCACGTTCCCAGAACCAGATACTGATGTAGTTGTTTGTGCGTTCTACCGCGTACCTGGAGTGTTTTGCTGAGACCGTTCATCGATTCGCAGAACCGAAGTACCTACCATCCACCGCCGATGTTGTTGAAACCAGGGCCGAAGCTGTTGTTGTCCTCAGTCAATTTCACCCCGCATCCCGCATTGCCATCGACTGATAATGGTAAGCCACGCCTTGAAACGAGGAATTCGTGTACCACAGACCTGTAGTATCGCAGTCTGTAGAAACAGTCGTCCTACACGAACCTTGAGCGGGAATGATCAGAACATGTGCACCTTCCCCTTACCCGAGCTGCGTGACACCAGAAGCGGGGATCGAGCAATCTATAATAAATTGTGTCAGCTACAACGTTAGTGGCGGAGAGAAAATCTACAGACTAGGACTCGTATGGAGTGTGGACTGATTCGGTTCTACGTCATTCACACCCTCAACAATATCAATTTCACCCTGCAAAACTGGTTAGTTCCAGGAAAAAATTCTGCAATTCAGGGCAAGCGCACGCCATCGGGCCAGTTAGACTCGTTGGTTTCCCAGACTGCCTAGATCCGAATGTCAGCCCCACCTGCTTCATTTGAGTACCAGCGACATGGAAGCAAACGTACGGGCCACGTGCTTTGAGCGTCAATCAGCAGTGCAATATATGAATCCAAATACGGTATTGTAATGGAATGAAACTTACCCGCATCCTTGGGGCATGTGTGGCATGTCAAACCTGAAAGGAAATACGAGTCACCCAAATGTGTCAAATCCGGAACGTGTGGGCATGCATACACTGCGACATGAGTGGTGTACTGATTATTAGTACGGATCCGAACGGAATTCCGTCCCGGGCCACTTGACGAGAGGATGGTAGTGTCGTCTGCGCGCATGATGAAGGTATTGCTTGTAGCATACGTGAGATTCAAGCTCTGAGCGGTCGCCTCGTCAACATAGTTCCTGGATGGAGAGTGCATAAGAAATGGATCACGAATAAGCATGACATCACCTACACCCGACCGCTGGTGGGATCGGGGATGGCTTCGAAGTTGAAGGCACTGTAAAAGCCCTCGCCAACGATAGAATCGCTGAGGGTGTACGTCGCACCCGCCAACGCAGATCCAGCAAGGGACACAAGAAAAAGCCCACCGTTCGTGGTTGAGAGCTTCATAATGAATACAGCTGTGCCAGGAGGGGTGCGATGTTGATTGTAATGTGTGTCCATACATCATATTTATGTGTCTCAGACTTCAAGTAAGAGTGCCGATATGGGGACAATGGGATGCTACCACGGCGGTTTCGGGTGAGATGTACCATGCGGTATGGGCCAAGTTCCCATCTGGACCCGAGTGGCTGAGACCCGCGAAGGCATAGCTTCGCTCTTCCGAGATCTGATTATACGTTATCAATGAAGCTTTCCCTGAGTTGTACTTCTGCGGCAGAGTAAGGGGAATGAACATGCTCGCTGCTCCGCGAGCAAGGTCACAAGTAAAGTGCTTTTCCCGGAGCTTGTCCAAAAAGGAACACTTACTGACTGATCATTTCACATGTAATGGATTGTACAGAAAAAGGATCGACAATGAAATCACGGATTTGTATGTGAATTCTGGCTTCGAATGGACGCGCTATATGTTCGGAACATTGAATTGTCGTGCGGAGCCCGGTGACCATAATTGTCGATGCACTCGCCATAAATTGCCATACATGTTCATAGCAGTATCTCCTGGTGGATACAAAGGTGTGACCGTGGAGAATGCATCATGTGCGGGGCAACCCGTGAACTCTAAAACGAAGTATTCGTGCGAAAGATAAACGCGGAGGACATCACCTGGCAATGCCTCCATGTGTTGCAGGATGTAAGCACCATCTGGTACTATTGCGTCCGGCTATACGTCCGCGTCGGCGACCTGCGTCATCGTTGCGCCTGCGTCATCTTGTTTCCCTCCCCTAATTCGGGAGTATAAGCAAGGGATGTCTGCATCATGTACGATACTCTCGAGACCCCACGTACACACGTTCATCACGTTCTGTTCCCGAGTGTCTCCGCAGGAGACCATTAGAGCATAAAGTTATATGGCGTAGGAAACATCCGAGTGTAGAGAGGATATGCCATGGCATTTGGGCACGTCGTGCCTGGGCGGGCTGGGGTCAGACAAATAAAAATTGAGTTTACATAGTCCTTACCACCAAGAGACATCCATGGGGAAAATTCCACGGGACTTCGGGACGAACCGCGACCCCCAATATTTAACTCGAACAGTTTTTCCAGGAAAGACGTGAGTGCGACGAGATTCACAGCGTCACTGCCTTCGGCAAAGGATCGTTAAAACTACGGAAAAACATAGAAGAGCACGCGCCGACATCATGGAGACTACATGATATTTACTTACTTGGCGCCAAAGTCCCGCGTGGATATTGTGTGTCACATTGCTCTTCATGAGAGAAATAAATGTTCAATCGGATCGTCGTCAAGCACGACGACCAGCATCTCCTTACAACAATTAGCTCACTTGTCAGAGGCAGACGATGACCCTGAGTAGCTGACGGTCCTGCTTTCAGTAAGGCCCATTTTAGGAAGTCGGTCGTCGCCGTCGCCGCGTCCAGTCGTTTTATGTAAGGAAGACCCTTGTTTCTGCGAATGCGTACAGATACTAGTAAACGTCACCTCACGCCTTGTGGAAAGGTGTTGTTCACATTGTCGCCAGTGGCAGCCGGCCAATCGCCAGTGACCTTACTGGTAGAGACCCCAACAGTAGACTCCTTAACCTTGATCGTCCCTGGACAGTCTTGGCCTGTCATTAACTCATTGGGCTGTAAGTTTACTACCTACTACTACCCACATGAGTCACATCTCATAACTTACAGGAGCGCTGAGACTCGGAGAGATGCGCCGCGAAACTGCGATATTCTTTCCACCATGACAATGTCCGTCTTAGCACAACGGCATGTGAGTCACCCTCGAATTGTTCACGTTTCAATGATATACTGTAGAACATCTATACGAACAATGAGCTTACCCCCAATCATTGCCATTGATCCAGAACTATCTCTGCAGATCAGGTTGTCTCTTTCAGATATCTACTAGTAATCTCTCCTCCGATCAGTTCAATCAGCTGTCAAGTCTAAGTTTGACCCGCCGTGTGCAAGAATGTGCCTAGAAGGTACCTCAGCCAAGAATGCTTGCAGAAATCATCGCACGCTCGTGTTCCCGGCATGTCTCATCGGTTGTCACTGCTTAATTACCTGCCAACTGTGACTGGCACTCAGGTACACACACGGCACGCCGCCGAGCTGTCTGCTTCACGCTAGGGTCGACGTCTTTATACACTCTTATAATCACCCTGGTTGGTGTATCGACGATACCGCCTCGTCTCTGCACGAAATCTTTCGTCTCGATATCTCGGGATGTCTGGTGGCAGCAGCACCAACCCGCTTCCCCCAGGAATGAATTCCGTTGCTATCATCAGCTCTTCCCTACAGTCCCTCATGATCGGACACACATTCTTAGTTCTTCTGATTCCTCTTCTGGCTGCATTGTTCTACTACTCCACTCCTTACAGTCGTCGTCAACCTATCTTTATTCTTAACGTCCTTGCACTTGCACTAGCTTTCATTGTAGGGTTAGTTACTGATGCTCTGCACGTAAGCGCCACAATCCTGTACACATGATCGTGTACTACGGGACTGATTACATCATAGATTCATGCGATGCTGTCACCGCAGAACATGTGGTCGGCACAGGTGCGTCGGTAACCAATTTCAGTAACTAGGCCTCATCAATATGACTTAGTTGCAATTAGCCATTGGATTTAGCGGTATCTTCCAATCGATGCTAGCAGACGCCATCTTGCTTGTGCGCCTTATCACAGTACACCCTCTGAGTCGTATTGGCCTTGTGCGGTTCACGCTCCTCATGTTCCTTCCGATAACACTCAAGGTCGCTCGTGTGGTCAACGTAACGCTATACATTTACCAATTGAGTATCATGGCGAGGAGTCCAAATGCCTTTCAAAGGATTGATATTGCGTGGCTTGCATTGCCATACGTGAAGATCGAGTGGATTGCCCAAATGGTGGACAACAGGTCAGTACCCCATTCCCTGCCTCTTCCATACTACGAATTCCGAAAATTTCTTTACCTATAGTTACGCATCCGTCGCTTTCCTCTGGACTATTCGGAGTTCTAGAGCCGACACCACGTCAGATGAACTCGTGTGTGCTGTCAGCTTCCGTCAATGTAACCAATACTTACGCGCCGTTCAAACTTGATGATGACTTTTTTCTTTTTTATATATAGCATCTTTATCGGAGCGCATACGGATCCTCTCCCACCTCGCACTCTCAAACTTCATCATCCCATCTCTTATCTCAATCGTACAGCTCGTTCTGCTTTTCCGAATTGGTGGCTCGAACTCGATCATCTTGAACGACATCTCATTCGTGAACGCCATGGTCTCCGTTTTCGGCGTAGTATTCGCTACGGTATGGGCAGGAAAGGAACATTGGCGAGAGGCGAAGGCGTCCTTGAACACTTTCCCTTTGGAACGCGGACAATGGTACACACGGGCTGGACAGGCGGGGAGTGGGCTTCCATCCGCCCGTCAACTGTGCCACCGCCAAGAATCATCAGAGTGATAATCTGAGCCCTGCTTCTTGACAAGGACATGGATAATCGAGGTAACAAATTGTTTTGCCTTCGGCGGTGGTATTTGGTCTAATTATTCATGATTTCAGACGATGATCTAGTAGAAAGACGTGACTCGGAGAACGCCCTGCTTCCACAGAATACGAGGGGCGGAAAGCTGGGAAGCTAAAATGTACATACAATCCAGTGGACTCTACGCCTAAGCTAGAGACCAGGATACCTCAAACGAGAGAAGCCTCCAAATGTATCGTACGAGACGTAATCTATGAGATCTATGGGATCGCCGAATCAAGGAAGATATCATAGACGGATGATAAACCTGAGGGAATCTTTCATTTTTCTTCGTTCTAGCTTATCCCTTCACCGAGACCACGAATTCCGCTCGCAACGCCCCTGTTCCAAGAAGTACCTGGGAAAGTTAACTGTCAAAGCATCTGAGCTATTGAAAAGGTGCCTGAAATGAATGGTCCGATACTTCTTGTCCTTACCCATCGGGAACAATTACCCCGTGGCAGTCAAGCAAAATAGCGAAGGAAGACAAAAAAAAGGATGCCCACTGGCTGGATTGAACAACCGACCTCATCATAATCAATCTTACAAGTGACGCGCTCTACCACTGAGCTAAGCGGGCTGGTGTGTTCCGAAGGCTTCATGAGCCAATGAAATTTGACGTTCACTCCGCTTGAGGGTCTTCCTTGAATTGCTTTTTCGCAGGCACATTGTTATGGTAGTATTGTGCTACTTTGAGACAAAGTACAGGCTTAAGACCTCAATACACATAGCCAAGAATACCTAGGGTCTATGCAGTCCAAACCTTAGTGATCAACTCGGTCAGACCTAGCGCAGGGCTCAGTTCCCAACAACTCATGACATCAGAACAATAAAGGAAGACTCACCAATGTCATTTGTGTTGAACTGGTAAACGCCGACCAAAACGCCGACGGTTGCGGTCCTAAGCGTCCAGGTCGTCAAGGGACCAATGATGGGGAACTTGCGCTTATGGAGATAGTCGACGAGTATGGCATCGAACTACACACTGAGAGGTTAGCGATGTAAAGTGCCTAACACAATTCGCGAGGTTGCTTACCCCGATGTGACTGTGCATCACGAGTGAGATACCCAAGAGACCATCGAGGACAGGGTAAGCCGTGCCAGACGTTGCAAATGCTGCCGCAGTCATGGGCAGCAACGACGCTGACAAAAGGCGCTCGAATGCCCAGTGATAGGAGCCGTGGGTCTTTGAGGGAGGAGGGAATGTTGTCGGGTCATTGACGGTTCCCTTGTAGATTGCTGAAAGCCATGACGCGTGAAGGTGAAGACATGAAGTTGGATGAGATAAGCGGTGCTGAACTTACGTCCACCAGGAACGTATTGGGTCGACGAGCTGGCTGCACGTCTCGCTACAGCCATACCTGAGTTATCCATATTGCGAGAGGTTGCAGAGGCCATACCTTGGAGCGCCGACCGCAAAACATTGCGGCCAGTGGTAGAAGCGAATTTCCTGGGCAATGTTGAGCGCAGCAAAAACGATGTAGACATTTTCGTCGAGGATGCGAATACGATCAAGGGAATGAAGAACTGTGAACAAGCAATGTGCGGCCGGCGGATGCGTGGATCTGAAAGTCGAGCCAATCACATGGCTCCGGTTGCAGCCGACATGCCATTCCCTAATAAGCTTATTATTTATTTATTTAAATAGTTTAAGATTCTCACCAAACGGGAACGAGACTAAGTTCTAACCATTCAGAACCCATAGCATGGAAACCCCCACACTCAACTGTTTGGTCCACGGTGAAGATATTCAGAGGATTTTTCTCGTCGAGATATCAATGATTATCGAACTTCCCTCAAAAAAGTTATAAAGGGCAAGCAATTTGTCATGCTCCACGATGTGGACACGAGCGATCTCGACCTCTACTCCATCCCCCTTCTTGATGATATGAATACCTCGAAGACAAGCTCGATCAGCCGATATTGAGTGGCCATCCACGCCTCCGCCCATGGACCAAATTATCAGAGCTTTTCTCCAAGCCTAATGATGGGTGATGGCTCATCTGTGTCAGCGTATTCAGTACTTGTGCGCGTTTATTCTGTTACCTTCCACGCACAACTAAGCTCACGTCGGCCGTCCCAGACATAACCCTTAACTATTGGGTGCAGAGTGACAATATGAACGTAGTCTGTTTCACGACAATACTCCAAAACATTTCCAGTACGCGATAGAGCTGGATCCGGACAAGCTCATCTTCCTTGGAAGAATCGGGACTGAAGGCAGAGACGATCTATTTGTATCAAATTCGTTCAAACTTATTCGTGTGATACCCACAAGTACCTTGAACCTTTGGGATGTGTCCCAGCCCTACGAGGGCTCAACTTGAAGGAGATCACTGGTGGCTGGTTCATGGTGGTCATGGATAATAGACATGCTCCCTGACGACTTTGAGACGCTGAGTGCCCACAAGAAACCGCTCCCGTCTTCTGTCTTCGCTGATATAGCCACAAAACTGAGATTACTTCACAAAGCTGGTTATACGTCCATGGGGATATCTGCGATGTGAATAGTACTATGGTATCCGAGTCCGACGAGATGCGGTTCATGATCATCAACTTTGAATGGGCGGGAATGACTAAGGAGGCAGTGGAAAGGACTGGGGAGGCAGGAAGGATGAAGGAGGCCCGATACCTGGCTTGCGTGAATTACATAGACATAGTAAGGCCACCAGGAGCTCGCGAATCGCGATGGGAGAGAGATCTTGCCAGAGCACGATATTGCTATGCTTGACCACATGGCTAAGCTCAAGTCCAAGGATTAGGTGTATTTTGTTCATTTCATGATGTAGCAATATTGTCGTGTTGAAAGACGAGTGACACGTCGAAATTGCCAATCTCATGAAATGTGAATCATCGGAAGAGACTTGGACAAGCTCGAGGATATTCACAGAATTATACGTCGATAGGAGTGATGACACTTTCTTATGAATGAAAGCTTACTGGCCAAAGTTACTATGGATGCATGGTATGTATACTGAAGTGTCCGAAAGGCTTCACGCCCTCCCTAAATCATTGTGGTGGTCTCGACACCTCAGGCAGATGTGCACATGGACAATGGTTTCCTGCCGCTGTGGTCGAGGACATTGGGGGGTGGGGGGAGATGCGCACGGTGCGGTGGGGGGTGGGTGGATATGCGGGTAACGAGAGGGACATGCACAACTTGAAAGGATTCAGTCGTGGGCCTCCGGAATGATCGGATTCTTCTGGCGCTGCATTATTCTATTAGTAGGACCCTTACATATTTTCCTTTTTTGCTAGCATTCTCCAATCACGGCTCAAATGGCTTGATCAAGGTACATAGAGTCAAGGGCGATAATGTGCTTGTGGGTCTTTTCAGATCTTGAAGCGATTCCTTAATTACCATTCACCTTCCCTAGGTAAATAAAAGAGTCAGCTGAGGACAAAAGTACTCTAGCGATTAATGCCGTGAGCGATGTCCACTACAAATTGCACGTCGAGCGACCAAAGGCTTCGCTTGTGTGTTTTCTCTGTGGGAAGTAACTATGGTAATTTAATGGTGCGGGAGTTTGCACTGCTCTTACACAGATCTGGCACTCGAATCGCCCTCCGATGGGCACACAACTAGGGTCGTTGTAGACGCTCGTCCTCAAACCCTTCGTCACACAAGCTACGGCGACCATGCCTATCCGCATGTTTGAATTATTCACATTTGCAATTTTAGGTCTTTTGACCTTCTCCAATGTCGACGTCGAGGCTGGAAACACGACATGTGCTGGAAATTTGACAGACTGGTGCGTTCCGCTCTCCGTCGTGCCTCTCATATCTCACCTCAGACAGGTACACCAACGCAGTTGGTGAAACAGCTTGTGAGCCAAACAGTCTCCCTGGCCCTCGAGAACTCACTGACACGGAATCCAGGTGAAACATACCAGCGATTAAGGCAAATATGCAATCCAACCTGTGAACGAAATTTTTTGCTGGATTAGATATGTCTCTAACGTTCTTTCTATCCACCCAGATCAAGTCCCCAATTTCCGTCCGAATACCCCTGGCGATAATTGTGACGACCAACTAGGTACGCACCTGTTCTTTTCCTTCTGCTGATCTGTACTGGTGTCGATTCCGTAGCGGATTGCTGTTGCAACTCCATCTCATGGGCTCTGAGTATGCTTTGCATGAAGTACGGCACCCCACAATTTTAAGTGCGGGTGAACATTCACACTTTTCTGCAGTTGCCAGTGGGATGTCATAGGCGGTTCGCCTAACGGGATCGATGCTGGTTCGTACTATCGTTCCTTGACGCTCTTCACGTTCAATTTTGTACCAGGGGTTGGTGCATACGGGATGTATCGCAGTCCCTCTGGGGGCTTTTGTAGTCCCGGTACAAACCAGTCGTGAGTGTCGTTTCTTGTCCTTCTGGATGGTGCTGATCCCCAGGTAGGCTTCCCACAGATGCTCAAACTTCCGCCTGCAATGCTGGTATTAAATTGGGCAATTTCTTGTACGAGCTTTTTTGGAATGATGGTTCATGGTACGAGTTCCACACGCACGGGTGAGAAGCTGCCTGAGTAGTTTATTCCACAGGTTTTTGTGAGTTTCTTGGGCGCATCTCCAGACATGAATGTATTAATATTCGAGAGTTTCTTAGTGTCTATACCATGGATTATGCGAGCGAGCAGCAAGTACAGTACAATAACAACACGTTCACCCATTGCAACTCAACGACGTCCACGAGCTCCGTGGCTCCGGTGCCGACGTCAATAATATCTACTGCTACATCTGCCTCATCAACAACTACGACAACTACGACAACTACGACAACAACTCCTTCCACCTCGTCATTGCAAGCAAATACCGCGAGTGTCGTTGGAGGTGTCGTTGGAGGTATAGCTGGATTAGCATTGGTACTCGGCACGGGGTTTGTCTGTTGGAGGAAGCGCAACCAGTTCCAACCTCCTCCGGAGACGGGCAGAAATGGGGAAATGAGGTCTGCAATTATACCACACACTCTCACTTCCCTAGGTAAGCGTATGTTTCATCTGATTCATGTCACCCTACTCATGCCACCCCACCGTCCAACCCCAGATAATCCTGCTCAGGGTTCCTCTGGCTTTACTCGACAGAATAGATATCGACCGACTTTTACGAATGTCTCTTCGGACGTTGGGCCACACTCAGACACGGGAGCTTCGTACCCTTCGCAAGATGCGTCGGATGTTGCATCATCCGACCCTCCGATCGAGCCGGCTCGGCATGAGGACTTGGGACCCATGCCAATGCTCGAGCGTTCGGTATCCGGGAGACTCCCTCCTGCGTACAACCCACAGTGGGAACCAGCTCCTCGTCCTCGGGCTCGTCCGCTACCTCTGCCAACGACCACGGGTGCCACAACATCCCCCACGATCACGCAACCACAGATGAAATAGAAATAGTTTGGCTGTGCTGCAATCCTCGCATCGGACCCCGAGTGTTGGCCCTCGTCGTCATTTCCACCTGTGCTTGTATAGGCCGCGCTTTCCACCACACGGATTGGTTTGTGTGCCGCTAACCCGTATAAAAATTAGCCTTTGATATCAGGATCGTTTCGATACCTTTATTTAACCAAGCTATTCTTTACATTTCGCGGTACCATACATCACTTATACCCACCCAACAGACAGCTGGTCGCTTACGAGGCATCCACAATGTTTTGATTACTAACTACGGGCGTCAACACTCACTTCTCCCGTGACTAGCTTCAGCTTCTAAGGTGCAAAGCGAATATGGTGGCAAGGTCACCGCAAACTCGATGCAGGTTGCCCAGCTACCATAATATTAATGAGTTCCGTTCGACAAAATGTCAGTTGAGGACTTCCTCAGCCGAGACAAATACCTGGGCAGTGGTTGAGTATTACTATGACAAACTTCTCTCGAGCAGTGGTATATAAGCACTATTATGTTCCATCTCAACAAACAACTTAGCATCGTCGAGTCTCAGACTACCCGCCGTTACCTTGGTTGCATTGGTTGCATGCTGGTCGATGAATATCAATGCGAGTCACATTCTGGGTCTACCGCTTTCAATCTCGGGATAAAAGTCGGAGGGGAAATTCTAGTTCCTGTCTATTCCACTTCACTGTGGCTAGTAAATACTGTGAATTTCAGTGCCCGATTGAGCGCATTAAGTTGATGTGAGGTTCGAGACGTAGCTCATTGACATTCATGGGAAACAAATCCAATGAGCCGGCATACCGGATCCACCCTGAATTTCAGGGGATTTTATCGCTGAATATCACCGATCCAGTAACTGAGATTTACGCCTTTCGGCCATGAATTTCAGGGGTTAGGAAGTGCCATTGAAGGCTTGGATTTCACGATATATCCAGCAGCAGTTCGCTCAGTCTCGGGACTGGTGACGATACTGGATATTACATCGTACACATGAGTCGTGACATGGTACAGTACAGTAACAGAATCAGGAACAGGACTATATGAAGTAAACACGACCGACAGAACTTAGGACAAGCGCCAACTGGAGATGATAAAAACATCGAGCAGGCATCACATCCGTTGGGCCTTGAGCTGCATGGCGGAGTAGTGGACAACCTCGATCAATCACGCAGGACATTTGGGTGACAGACGTCAGGATACATCGTCAGTCGTCATATTAGTTCGAGTGAGGTAATGGAATAAAACTTCAGCTCAGCTTATGCAACACGAGGGGTATGACAAAGAACATACAGGGGCTGCTGAGACACGGTGTTTTCATGCAGTTTATTATCGCAATGGGGGGCAATGCGATGGCGTGAAATTGATCGAGGCATGGCGACGGGAGCGCGAACTACACGATCAGTTACATCCACCCACACGTGGTAGAATCCATCCGTAAACCAGCCTCTAATTCCAGTAAAATTGGTGAGGGAGGGTTTGTGGATGATGTGGACGTAGATGGCACTTATCTGACCGGCTCGGGACGGTGAAGAAGAAAATATGGCGGAAACACATGGCAGTATTAGGGAGGAGATATGTCGACGCCTCACGCCCTCCGCAAATTGTTGTGGCGGTCTCAGCGGCTCAGTGTTCACAGACAGTGGTCTCCTGCCACTGCGGTCGAGAGCAGGGTGGGGGTAGGGGGAGATGCGCAAACGTGAATGTGAGCGGGCTTCGCGCCCGCGTTGGAGATAGTCAACGGTGGGTGAGGCGAGTGGGGCGAGGGTGGATAGGGATTCAGTGATTGGTTGGCCTCTGGAGGAATCGGATTCTTCCGACCTGCATTACTCTATTTAGTAGGACCCATAGTTAATTTCCTTTCTTGTTAGCCGCATCTCCAATCACAGCTCTCAAATGGCCTGATCAAGGTGGAGTAGTCAAGCAAAAACATTACGTAGTGTCTTTTCAGATGCTTGAACTGGCACCCCCACTACCATTCGCCCTCCCTAGGCAAATCAAAGAGTCGGTTAAGGACAAAAGTACTCTAGCGTCTAATGTCATGAGCGATGACCACTACACGTTGCACGTTTAGCGACCAAAGGCTTCGCTTTGCTCGTTTACTCTGTGGGACGTAACTATGGTGCAGGTGTTTACACTGCTATTAGTACATACACAGATCGGGCACTCAACTGCCCTCCAATCGAGACCCTCAGATACGGTTGTTGTAGACGCTCGTTCTCAAACCTTTCGTCACACAAACCACGACGACCATGCCAAGGCCTATCCGCATGTTCGAATTATTTACGTTTGCAATTTTAGGTCTTTTGACCTTCTCCAATGTCGACGTCGAGGCTGGAAATACGACATGTGCTGGAAATTTGACAGACTGGTGCGTTCCGCTCTCCGTCGTGCTTCTCATGTCTCACCTCAGACAGGTACACCAACGCAGTCGGTGAAACAGCCTGTGAGCCCAGCAGCTTCTCTGGCCCTCGAGAACTCACTAACACGGAATCCAGGCGAAACATACCAGCGATTAAGGCAAATATGCAATCACAACTGTGCGAAAAAATTGTTGGATTAGATGTCTTTGGCCTTATTCTCATGCACCCAGATCAAGTTCCTAGTTTCCGTCCGAATACCCCTGGCGATAATTGTGACGACCAACAAGGTATGTTACCTGTTCTTTCCCTTCCGCTGGTCTGTACTGGTGTCGATTCCGTAGCGGATTGCTGTTGCAACTCCATCTCATGGACTCTGAGTATGCTTTGCATGAAGTATGGCACCCCACAATTTTAAGTGCGGGTGAACATTCACACTTTTCTGCAGTTGTCAGTGGGATGTCATAGGCGGTTCGTCTAACGGGATTGATGCTGGTTTGTACTATCGTTCCTTGACGTTCTTCGCGTTTAACTCTGTGCCAGGGGTCGGTGCATACGGGATGTATCGCAATCCCTCTGGGACTTTTTGTAGTCCCGGTACAAACCAGTCGTGGGTATCGTTTCTTGTTCTTCTGGATGGTGCTGATCCCCAGATAGGCTTCCCACAACCATTCAAAGTACTGCCTGCAATGCTGGTATTAACTTGGACAATTTCTTGTATGAACTTTTTTGGACCGATGGTTCATGGTACGAGTTCCACACTCATGGGTGAGAAGCCGCCTGAGTAGCTTGTTCCACAGGTTTTTGTGAGTTTCTTGGGTGCATCTCCAGACTTCAATGCATTAATATTCGAGAATTATCCTAGTGTCTATACCATGGAATATGCGAGCGAGCAACAAGTACAGTATAATAACAACACGTTCACCCATTGCAACTCAACGACGCTCGTAACCTCCGTGGTTCCGGTGTTGACGCTGACGTCAATAATAACTGCTGCTACATCTCCCCCACCAACGACTCCAACAACGACTCCTTCCACCTCATCATCCCACGCAAACACCCCGAGTGTCATTGGAGGTGTCGTTGGAAGTATAGCTGGATTAGCATTGGTACTCGGCACAGGCTTTGTCTATTGGAGGAAGCGTAATAAGTGCCAACCTCTCCCAATGACGAACAGAAATGAGGAAATGTCTGCAGTTACACCATACACTCTCACTTCCCCAGGTGGGCGTACGTTTCATCTGATTCATGTGCGCTACACTCATGCGCCACCGTTCAACTCCAGATAATCCTGCTCAGGATTCCTCTGGCTTCGCACAACAGAATAGATATCGACCGAAGTTTACGAATGTCTCTTCGGACGTTGAGCCGCGCTCGGACGCGGGAGCTTCACACCCTGTGCAAGATGGATTGGACGTTGTATTATTTGATCCTCTGGTCGAGCTGGCTCGGCATGAGGACTTGGGACCTGTGTCAATGCTCGAGCGTTCGGCATCAGGGAGACTCCCTCCTGCATACAACCCACAGTGGGAATCAGCGCCTCCTACTCGTCCTCGGGTTCGTCCACTACCTCTACCAACGACCACGAGTGCCACAACACCCCCCACGATCACGCAACCAGAGCTGAAATAGGGTCAGTTTTGCTATGCTGCAATTCTCGCATCGGACCTGGGTGTTGGTCCTCATCGTTATTTCCACCCGTGCTTGTATAGATCGCGCTTTCAACTAAACGGGTTGGTTTGTGTGCTGTTGACCCGTATAAAAATTAGCCTTTGATATCGGCCTGGATACGTTTTGATACCTTTGTTTAATCAAGTTGTTATTTGCATTTCATGGTATGTACCATACACCACTTATATCTACCAAACAGACGCTTGTCGCTTATGAGGTATTCATAATGTTCTGATTAACTATGGACGTCAGCGTTCACTTCTCCCATGACTGGCTTCGGCTTCAAAAGTGTAAAGCGAATAAGGCCACCGCAAAATTGATGCGCAGCTGCTACAATATGATGAGTTCCCTCCGACAAAACGTCAGTTGAGAACTTCCCCGGCCGAGCCCCCGAAATTTGACAAGTACTTGGTCAGTGGTTGATTGTTACTATGACGAACTCTCGAGCAGTGGTACAAACACTATGTTCTATCTCAACATAAATATCCTTTTCCCTGGCTTCGTATGCGACAACAACTTAGTGTCGTCAAGTCCCAAACTACCCGCCGTCGCCTTGGTTGCATTGTTTGTATCTTGGTCGACAAGCATCAATGCGAACCACATTGTCTACCACTTTCAATCTCGGGATAAGAACCAGAGCAGAAATTCCGGTTCCTTTCTGTTCCACTTCACTGTGGTTAGTAAATACCATAAATTTCAGTGCCCAATTGAGTGCATGTCGATATGAAGTTCAAGACGTAGCTCATTGAAATTCATGGGAAACAAATCCAATGAACCGGCATGGATCCACTCTGAATTTCAGGGGAGTTTATCACTGAACATCACCGATCCACTAACTGAGGTTCACATCTTTCAGCCATGAATTTCAGTGGGTTAGGAAGTGTTATTGGGCAATGAGGGGTTGGATTTCACAATAAATCCAGCAGCAGCTCACTCGGTCTCGAGACCGGTGACAATATTAGATATTATATTCGGCCGTCATATTAGTTCGAGTGAGGTAATGGAATAGAACTTCACATCAGCTTATGCAATATGAGGGATATGACAGAGAACATACAGGGGCTGTTGGAACACATGAGGCATGTTTTGACTCAGTTTATCATCGCAAGGGTGGGCAGTGCGATAGCATGAAATTTGTTGAGGCATGGCAACGGGAGCGCGAATTACATGATCAGTATCCACCCACACGTGGTAGAATCTACCGTAAACCAGCCTCTAATTCTGGTAAAGTTGGGGAGGGAGGGTTTGTGGATGATGTGGATGTAAATGGGACTTATCCGACGGGCTCGGGGCGATGATGTGTTTCCGGCGTTCCGCTGTATTTCCTTCCTGGTAAGGGAGGAGAATCTCGGAACAATCTCGGAGCCTGAAATGCAATGCTACAGCCCACCTTGAAGCTCACGTGTTGGAGACTCATAAATTGCCGAGGGCACCGAGGCGATAATTTCCTTTTTTGCTAGCATCCTCCAATCACGATTCTCAAATGGCTTGATCCACTTGACTTGGGTGTGTAGAGTCAAGCGATAACTTACTTACATAGCGTCTTTTCAGATGAAGTGACTCCCTTACTACCATCCACCTTTCCTAGGCAAATCAAAGAGTCGGTTGAGGACGAAAGTACCCTAGTGATTGATGTCATGAGCAATGACTACTTGTCACCAGCCCCTGCAAATTGGCAATGTTGTCGCGTTTGTTTCAGCTCCATCCTTCATGTTGCTAGTTGCCTGACCCGTACCATTTACGAGGGCTCTCGTATAATCTACTTCGTTGCTGATATGTTCAATTGCGATAACCAGCATAATCCATCATCTGCAACACTGGATGTGGTGAGTGATTTTCGCAGCTGGGGAGGATGAAAATAAGTTGTACTAATATTGAAAAAGGGTTTCGAGAGAGCCGAAAATGATCAATGAAAGCACCAGATTTGCACTGCAAATCAGTGGTTCTGACCTTCGAGAAGTGTCACCTACAGTATTCGGTGGACTGAATTTCGCTTCGGCAAACACTCAATTTCAGTGGTGTATTGGTTGGGAACGGTGAACTTCAGTACCCACTACACTAGGTTTCACTCCACCTCCGAATTTCGGTGGTCTCACCTCCGACAGGGTGTGGGAGGTACTAACTATGGTGCGGGAGTTTGCACTGCTATTATGATGTAGATCGAGCACTTAAATTGCCCTCCGATGGGCACACAGCTAGGGTCCGAGTCGTTGTAATCGCCCGTCCTCAAACTCTCCGTCACACAAGCTACGAGGACCATGCCAAGGCCCCGCATGTTCAAACCACTTACATTTGCAGTTTTAGGTCTTTTGGTCTTCTCCAATGTCGGCGTCGAGGCTGGAAATACGACATGTGCTGGAAATTTGACAGACTGGTGCGTTCCGCTCTCCGTCGTGCCTCTCGTGTCTCACCTCAGACAGGTACACCAACGCAGTTGGTGAAACAGCCTGTGAGCCAAATAGCCTCCCTGGCCCTCGAGAACTCACTAACACGGAATCCAGGCGAAACATACCAGCGATTAAGGCAAATATGCAATCCAACCTGTGAACGAAATTTTTTGTTGGATTAGATATGTCTTTGATGTTCTTTCTATCCACCCAGATCAAGTTCCCAATTTCCATCCGAATACCCCTGGCGATAATTGTGATGACCAACTAGGTACGCACCTGTTTTTTTCCTTCTGCTGATCTGCACTAGTGTCGATTCCGTAGCGGATTGCTGTTGCAACTCCATCTCATGGGCTCTGAGTATGCTTTGCATGAAGTACGATATCCCACAATTTTAATTGTGGGTGAACATTCACATTTTCCACAGTTGCCAGTGGGATGTCATAGGCGGTTCGCCTAGCGGGATTGATGCTGGTTTGCACTATCGTTCCTGGACGCTCTTCATGTTTAACTCTGTACCAGGGGTCGGTGCATACGGGAAGTATCGCAATCCCTCTGGGACTTTTTGTAGTCCCGGTACAAACCAGACGTGGGTATCGCTCCTTGTCCTTCTGGATGGTGCTGATCCCCAGATAGGCTTCCCACAACTATTCAAACTTCTGCCTGCAATGCTGGTATTAAATTGGACAACTTTTTGTATGAACTTTTTTGGAATGATGGTTCATGGTACGAGTTCCACACTCGTGGGTGAGAAGCTGTCTGAGTAGTTTGTTCCACAGGTTTTTGTGAGTTTCTTGGACGCATCTCCAGACCTCAACGCGCGTTGATATTTGACAATTATCCTAGTGTCTATACCATGGATTATGCGAGTCAGCAGCAAGTACAGTATAATAACAACACGTTCACCCATTGCAACTCAACGATACCCCCGACCTCCGTGGCTCAGGCGCCGACGTCAAAAATAACTGCTAATACATCCCCCCCAACAACAGCAACAACAACTCCTTCCACCTCGTCATCGCACGCAAGTACCACAAGTGTCGTTAGAGATGTCGTTGGAGGTGTTGTTGGAGGTATAGCTGGATTAGTATTGGTACTCGGCACAGGCTTTGTCTGTTGGAGGAAGCGTAACCAGTACCAACATTTCCCGAAGACGAACAGAAATGGGGAAATGATGTCTGCAATTACACCACACACTCTCACTTCCCTAGGTAGGCATATGTTTCATCTGATTCATATGCGCCCCACTCATGCCACCTCATCGTTCAGCTCCAGACGATCCTGCCCAGGGTTCCTCTGCACCTACTTTTACGAATTTCTCTTCGGACGTTGGGCCACGCTCAAACGGGGGAGCTTCGTACCCCTCGAAAGATGCGTCGGAGGTTGTATTATCCCCTCCTCCGATCGAGCCGGCTCGGCATGATGACTTGGGACCCATGCCAATGCTCGAGCGTTCGGTATCCGGGAGACTCCCTCCTGCGTACGACCCACACTGGGAACAAGCGCCTGGTCCTCAGGCTCGTCCGCTACCTCTACCAACGACCACGGGTGCCACAACATCCCCCACGATCACGCAACCACGGTTGAAATAGGGACAGTTACTGTGTTGTAATTCTCGCATCAGACTCGAGTGCCGGTCGTCGTCGTTATTTCCACCTGTGCTTGTATGGACCACGCTCTCCACCACACGTGTTGGTTTGTGTGCTGTTAAACCCGTATAACAATTAGCCATTAATATCAAGATATTTACTGTTTGAAATTGCAGTTCCACTCCGTATGCTTATACAACACAAAGTGCCACATCCACGGCAACACCACTACGGCGACGCCCGGCCTAAACATCCAGTAATAAAAATAAGAATAAGTAGTGTCTTCCCTATCTTGACGCTGTCATCCGCGACTCGTATTGGGGTTAGATCAACAGGTATCCACGGATCTGGTCACCAGTCTAACATGAGCTTGAGATGACAACGATATAGACTGGAAACTAATCCGTCCAATGAGGCTTGCCTCATGGACCTTGCCTCACAAGTCTGACAAAAGACAAAGGGGCCACAGTACCCAAATCAGTCCTCAGTGTAAACATCAATGTAAAAATGAGCAAATCCCAGGCTGCCAAAACACACCCCATAGAACCCACTACTACCGCGCGTAGCGGGGATAATAATCACCTCTCCATGACGAACTCTCGGCGAGCAGCGTACATAAAACACTATGTTCTATCTCATCATAAAAATACTTTTCTCCGGTTTTGTACGCGACAATACCTTAACGTCGTCGAGTCTCAGACCACCCGCCGTTACCTTGATTGCCTTGATTGCATCCCGGTCGACGAGTATCAACGCGAACCACGGTCCGGGTGTACTGCCCTCAACCCCGGTATAAGAGCAGAAATTCCTTTTATTTTCTGTTCCGCTTGTTGATCGCCTTCGTGGTATTATACCCGTAGAGTCTCATCTCTTGTTGTTTGGGCTCACCTTCGAGTTTAACAAAAGTCTTCCGAGCGGTGTCTCAGGTGATCACCCGGCCCGTCTTCTATGTCACTGTCTACACAGGATTGATCCTTAATTTTCGTGAAGGTCAACTTGATAATGATACCTTCGAGAAGCAACTCGATGCGATCGATATCCTGAGACACCGTTGGGGTCGCGTCGAGGATTGCTTTTGCCAACACGAAAATCGGATCTGTTTCCCGATCTAGTCATACAGAGCCCTCGGACCCTTCTATCGTGATAGACCCGCCATGAAGACATGGATAAGTGATCACTTCGAGTGACAAGTTGACAATGCAACGTTTACCGCTGTATTGTGCTCGCTGGGTTCGGAGCCATGTACCTTCATCATGCAGTCCTGCAGGAAGGATACAATATCCATGGTGTTGGATTAAGACGATATGCCAGCTCTGTGTGGCCCGTGTCAGTTGCTCTCCATATGCGCAAAGGTGGCATGTCTGCCTTCCGGAGGCACTCGGCCCCTTTCACAAGGGTAGGTTGTACGACACCTGGCCAGCCCGCCCAAGGCCATGCCGGAAAGTTGACCCGCTAACGTGGAACAACAGCTTGGGTCCACAGAAGTACCCTTGGCAGTTCGTCCACCGGAAGACCCTGCACGAACACCTGAGAAACATGGTTTCTCCAAGGCACATGACCACAGCAGAAGATGCATCGAGCAAATTGGTATCCGGCCTGTATATCACAAGGGACCACTGCTGTAGTGGGACTTACATACCTGCCTCAGTCGACGCCAACGAATGCCACTACATCTTTAATGACTACGGCGTGTTGCAATAATGGGTACAGTTTCATTGTTCTTCCATCTTCAACGATTTTTGTCACCAAACATATCTCACGATATGGATGGTGCGTTGTTCCTACATGTCAAACATACCCTGCCCCTTTGTTGCTCTCGTCTACTAACCCCTTGACTGCTTGCGCAATCTCAACTGCACCCTGTGACATGGGACATATCAGGTGAAACACAGGAAGGGCGATCGTCAACACTTACAGGCGTATCGGAGTGGCAGCAGATCGACACCTCAGAAACATTCTGACCGATAGGCAAACGTTTGCCGCCCACGGTCGTCACCACATGCAAGTTGAGCAGATCTTGGACCTTGTGGTGACAAGGTCAGGGGCCAAGTATGTTGTTAACCATCGGCGATACGGGCCCATATTGTCCTTGAGGGAGACTCACCCGTTGTCGGACCACTCCAAGCGGGACAGGATCGTGCTTCCTATCGTCGGCATCGCACAGATGCACCAGTTCGCGGAACAAGTGAGTAAAAAAGGGATGTTGGGGCTATTCAGCGGCGTACTTTGTGATCAACAACTTTCCTTCGTCGCTATAGTCGAGGTCCGCGAACCACTCTATTCCATTTTCGATTAGATTGAGGAGAGAAGAGAAGAGAGAACATTACCTGCAATGAACGGCACACCCAACTCCTCTGCCGCCTGCTGGTGCGCAGTGCCTGCGAGACCCATGAACGCGACCCCCGTGTCGGGCTGGGCCGCACTGCCGTTGAAAATCTTTGCCACGCCAACGACTGCACGGGCAAGGTCGATGTTGCGTGCGGTTTGCCCGTATACGGCACCGTGTGGCTTGATCTACAAGAAAACAAACAGATTAAAGCCAGCATGCATTTCCCAAAACCAGAGTACGAACGTGGTTAAGGGGAAGTCCGTGACGTTTCAGGAAACCGTCCAAAGCGCCAACCTGGTAGATGAAACAAGACGCGAGTTCGTCCTGGAGTGGGCAATCAACACAGCGTCAACTCGAGCGAGTGGAGTAGAGCAGGTCGTCTTACCGGTTCGACAGCCATCTCGCGTCGCCCGAAGCCTTGCAGGTCGGGAAGAGAAGGGTGGGCGCCAGCGAGGACATTGTTAGCCTTGGCGAGAACCACGGTCTTATCCATGACCGAAAAGTCTCTAGAAATGGTCACAGTCAGTGTAGGGCTGAACGGTTCCTATGATTGATTCCCAAGCTTACGATGCGTGGAATCCACAGGCAATATTGGCCAAGTGGATGGTCTTCATGAGGCCCTTATCGTCGCCCTGTGTTCGTGTGTCACTGACTTAGACCAAGCTACGTCAACGACACCAAGTAGTCCAGCGCTACCCACCATCGTGTACAAAGAGAAACCCTGGACCGAGTCAATCAGAAATCACACCAGATGATATATCACCGTTACCTCCCCCATGTCACAATTGACCGTGGCGCGTAGTGGTTTCGACATCGTTCGAGCAAAGTGGAGCTGACAGTGGGATCACCACAAAGCAGGCATCCTGACCTTGCGATAATAAGAGGCACCGGGCATGTTCGGGCCGCCCGATTGGGTCCCATGCACATGAGTAGCAAGTACTAACCCACTGGGCACGTATTTTAAGGCCGTGTCAACCGTTTTCCAGCGAAGCCGCACCATTCTGCAGAGACACATTCCCGGTTGACTAGCTGATGGTCGAAGTCACCGGTAGCAGACTTGACCGAGCGCGAAACGAGAAGGTGCGCTCCTTTATGTCAACGAAAATATCAGTACGCTACAGTATGGATGGAGTAGAGGTATGTTCTGACTATGTGATAAGGATAGTGCATTTTCATGATAGATCAAGAGATCAAACTACCTACTGCATAAAGCTCTCTAGGGTCTCACCTTTCCCCACATCAGCTTCTTCACTTCTTCGCCTTCCCTCCCCACCACCCGTGGTCCAAGGATGACTTCGTCGGGAATTTGCTCGAGTCGCCTCGCCTCACGTCGAAGATAAACAACGAGCGTTTCCATGAGTTCTGGGTAAGCAACGTACCTGTCACAGGTGAGTAACGAAGCAACGGACGAGTTACATTGAAAGATCTCACCGATCGCTCTCGTTGGCATCAAAGTCGTAAACACCACTCAAGTCGTCTCTGGTCTCCTCGACATCAACATCGACTTTCTCCACGTTCTCCACAAGACCTCCGACGAGGTTCACGGAACGCCTGAAACCAGCTTTGTTTGCGTTTTCGACCTCGCTCGGGCTTGAGTTTGCACCCAGCCCAAGAAAGGAGATCCCTCTCGCCCCCCTTCCGCCCAACAGGTTTCTCCAGACTGCAGCTGCCATCTCTGCGTCCCCTCTTGCAAGCCCCAAGTCCATGCTCATGCTCAGACCCGCCCACTGTTCCTTGAATATCTTCATGTGCCTCGTCACAAGTTTCTCCGGCGCTCTTGCTCTTTTCTCTGCTTTTGCATACGCAGCCGAGGATGGGAACGTGTCGGGTGGTGGAACGGGAGAGGGAAAGGTGTAGAAGGTGCTGTTAGGATAGGGTGAAACGTATTTACTGTGTTTGGGTTCGGACAAGGCGGTTGATGCGAGAGATGGGTCTGATGTCGAACGCGGTGGAAGAACACCAGGCTGAAGCACAGCACGAGCGCGCTCTTCGACATCTTGGAAAAAGTGATCTATCAACCCTTGTATGTGGTCCAATCCATGGGGTGCAGGCAGGGCCCGTAAACGGACGGTGAGGAGCCATACATGCAGATTGGTGATGGTAAACCAGGATTGGAAAGTCGGAGGAAGTGTACATTCTTAAGAGATCGTCCCGTGAAGAATGAGTAGGATCGTAAAACGGAAAACGGATAGTGATACCTTTTCTCCAAAACTTGGCTTCCTGGTCTGCACGCGCCGCGCAGAGCGCGTTGTACATGTGTAGTGCGCGTCGGTTCGCGAGCTGTTTGCGCGAGCCATACCCAAGAGCACGCGCAAAGCCGAGAAAAACGGCGTACAGGACGGGATTTGCCTTGACTCTGTGTGTTAGCCATG
>JBBPQP010000339.1:0-29559 GCA_038092555.1 Boletus subgraveolens | reverse complement strand
GGTCACTGGGCCAGTAACGCTTTCCAGCTTTACCTCAGGAAACACAACCAGATATTAGCCCCATACATGCAGTCCATGCCACCCGAAACGGCCCTGGAATTCACCAGACTAGCCATGCCACCAGTGTGCTAGTCATACCCCCGTGAGCACCGCCCTCCTAGCACCTGGGATCCGAGCGTCACCTCGTTGCGTCGGGCCCATCCTAGCATTTGGGGAACGCAGCTGACACTCGGGCCCCACAGGTTCTCACAGATCGCGGCCGGGAGGCGCTTTGCGCCTTCGCCCACACTCATCTAGCTTCTCTCTCTGCAGTCCGAGTCACATAGCAATGAGCAAAGAGTCCAAAACGGACTGAGTAAAACGATGAGCGGTCCAACCTAGGACGAGGGTCGGATAGACGACAATAAGAGCTTTCCGGTCAAGGACGAGGACTGGATACTAGGACGAGAAAGAGAGTCAATCAAGGACGAGGACCGACGATGACGATGATGAGAGGAACCATAGCGAGAAAATTAGGAGTGAATGGAGATGATCATTCAGATCTAGGTACAAACTTTTTATAGTCCGGGCATTCCCAAGACTTTGGTAACTAGGTTACCGGAGAAGCACACAATAAGGATCTAGAGGTGGCAGCAGCTAATCGTAATAGAAGTAAGGAAGGTAGGAAGAAGTAGAAGGAACTATTAAAGAAAGAAAGAAGTAACAAGACGGTGAATTAAACAGGGTACCGGACCATATACATAGTATCCAGTCTAACTCGGACCGCGGATAGGTGGTCCGGATAGGTGATATTGTACCGGATAGAAAAATAAGGACTCAACTTACCTCAGACTGGACATAGAGGACACAGGACATGATGGAAATCACTTGGAGGACGTCTGAACGAAGGGGAAGGGACGGGATGTAACTGTAGAGAGCTAGAGGCTCCTACAGCGCTCAGCTTCTACTCTGGCTAGTCTCTCTGTTTCCTCCTCTTGCTCCCTGCATTCCTGCTTGGCTTGCTCGGCTGCTCTGGCGTCTGCAGCTTGCTGCGCATTCCAGGCTGCAACGCATGCTGCTTTGCTGGCATTCCATGCTGTTGCTAGACGCTCAATGACCTGTTGGTCATTTTCTTGGTAGCCCAAGTGTAGACCTTGGCGTATGATGTCAAAGTCGGGGCCTGCAAAGTCTGGAGCTACTTCGAGGTTAGGGTCTGCCATGCTGCAGGGTTTCTTTGGGTTGAAGCAGGATTGGGAGTGCTATGGAACAAGTGAGGTGCTTTGACGGGCGGAGGACCCCAGCTGGGAGAGGGAAAAATCGGGAGAGAGCTCTGCTCTGAGGAGAGCGAGCCACGAGTGAAGGAAGTGGCGCGGAAGAAAGAGAGGCTGCGCCACTTTCCTGTCGCTCGGCCAAAGACAACGTTCTGTGTCTGCGCTCGTGCCTTACTACGTAACAGAACACCACTCTACCCCTTGCTATGACGATGCTACCAATTGGTCTCGTTCGGGGTAGCATCGTCATAGCAAGGGGTAGATTGGTCGATAGGTCGACCGAATTCAAACTCCGACTCGGCAAAGCGGCAGGCGCGACCGAACGAGACCAATTTTTCCAGTCTTGTGACATATAGGGTTAGGGTTAAGTGCAGAGTGTACAAACGTGTAGGCATTTCACACAACAAGTGTACAACTCCGACCAGCAACCCCTTGCTATGACGAATCTGCCTCGTTCGGTCGCGTCTGCCGTTTTGCCGAGTCGGGGTTTGAAATTGGTCGACCTATTGACCAATCTACTCCTTGGAATGACGATGTTACCCAAGAAGTTGCATAAAAGGAAGAAAATGTGGTAGGGCGTGTGTGACAGGGGCCCCGTGCTGACTCAGCGCGTGAATAGGCTTCCTTACACCTGAGGCAGGGTCGGATTGGATCCTCAAACAGATTGGAGACTTATTGGAAAACAAATTCAGCCATAGTTTCCGGATTTTTATTTGCAACACATTGAATTAAATATTTTACCTGTGTAGATAATGTTCGATATACAGAGTTGGATCACAATACTCTAAATATGTCACTCATTATACTCAAAACATGCTATCATATATGTTTTGCAAAAAGAAATGTTACATATTTAGAATATGCTTGTTAATCTGAGCAGGCACAAAATAATAAATATGAGACTATATTCAGCATATGAAGAAATGACATTTTATATGAAGGTTCTGTTAAACGACAGTGCTTCTGCAAACTTACTTGAACATCTTCTCCCTCCTTGGAGTCACGAACCTTTATTCTACTGATTCGTATTTCGTGTACCCTACCTAATTCCCTATATTGTCTCTTAGCTTATTCACAACTTTCAATAAGGCACGGCGCTTCGACCAAGGGTCCGCCAACGCCACTCCAATTCACTCTCACCAAGAGCCCGGGGCGGGAATGATGTATTTGGTCAAAAACTGTACGGAACAATCCAAACATCCGACGATCGTGTCATTGACGGCGCATGCATGGGACAAAAACATTGTAGGTGTTATCCGAGAACTAGGTGCGAGGTTTGCATCTAAGTGTCTCCCAGAGGGCACGTACGCAAGTAACGAAGGTGCTGGTCAACGTCGATCGAGAGGGATGTTTCCCTGAGGCACGCATACATGGCCTTTTTCCATCCGCGTCGTGAACCTACTCTTGATGAAAGCAGACGTCAAGCCCGGCAAAAAGTCGAAGCACACCGTGCGAAACACTGCATGTCAAAAAAAAGACTCGATTTTATATACTGTTAAACATACCACCCGCAGGACGCGTCACGAAAGGCACCCTTCGAAATCATGATCAGGCAGACAGACACGAATCACGAATCTGACACATCTGTGCTTGTTTCATCTTTCCTCGCTTATTCGACCAATGCAAGCTCGGAGCCGTTCAAGATCTAGTAAACAGGTGCTCTGCACCGTTGAACACAAGAAACGGAGGCATCCCCTTTCTCGACGAATCAACCCAAGTAATCCATCGATTTCCGATCCAAGCTCGACACCCGTGCGTACTCCAACAGTAACCTAGACGCCACACGGCCACGTCAGTGTCCACTCTACCCATCCGTGACCCACGTACCGATATAGATAGGCCGTCATATCTTGGCGCCTCCAAAATCGTTGACTCCATTCCCGCCCCGATTTCGCAATCCGGGCCGCCAATTCATCGTGAGCACGGAAAAAAGCCACCGCATCGTACAGGTCTGTGTAGGACACCTGAACCGGGACGTAGTGAACCCACGGAGCGATGCGAGACATGAACCTAACAGACAGTCAGTCCATGCCCGAATCGGAGATACTTGGGTGTGGGTGCGCACCATTCTGGATAGATGGTCGCCTTGAAGATAAGCGCGTTGCTCGTCATGAGACGTTTGAATCGACCCGACCACCCGTTTCCGTCAACCTAGGGTCCACGGACAAGTCAAGGAAATATGGGTGACATAGAGTGACCGAAACTCACATCGAGTATAAACTTGTACCGCCCCTCCTCATGCCGTTTCTGTGCCCTCCGAAACTCCCACAAGGACTCCATCTTATCACATGTTCCCCCACTCTGATCGCATGCAATCGGTTTACCTGAAAACCCAACGTCCATCCATGCGGGATTGATAGACGCGAGCCGGACTGTCTCCGGTTTGCCGACGGGGACAGACTCTTCCCGGGGCACACTCAACACGCTAATATTTCCCTCGAGGGCATTCGCAAACGTGACGAGTCGCTCCCGATGACCATGCACCCACAATGAACCCGGGGATGCGTATATCCCCGTTGTCCTTCCCCTCCAGCCCAGCCTCTCATCCACCTTGTGTTCCCATGGGACATCCCCCTCGAATGCCCCATCTAAGTGTGGATCCGGATCGATGTCGTACGTCCACCCATACGGCACAGTTGGACGAATATCATGATGGAGCAACGTCGAACAGAGCGAAAACCGTGGTACAAGTGTCTGTTGTGGGTAAGGCCCTGTCATATGGGAGATAAACTCGCCGTGCGTAGTGAGCAAAGACGGGTGTGTGCATGGGTCCATCGCGTCTCGATGGGAAGAAATAAATGTCTTTGGAGACGAATGTAGAAATGATGGATTGGTAGACGGGAGTGGCAGTATGGGCGGATGGAGGCGGGCAGGCGAGTCGGGGGGGCATGCTTGGACCCAGCCTAATTCTGTGATTGGAGGTAAATCGGCGCGTGTGAGTGCTGCAAGAGACACCATTCTATGTTACAAAACCGTTCAAAGTGCAACAGACAGATGGACAAACTCGTCCCGTTGGCAGCTGCCTCGAGCGCCATGGTCTTGATCCGCCAGTCGGATAGCATATAGGGGTTATCAAACGGGGAGAATGTGATGCGTAACGGAGGTAAATCCTGCTCCACCTCGCGGACAAACTCGAGAATGTCATTGACGGTGTCTTGCAACACTTGTCTGTCTTTCGAGAGGGTCGAACGGACGACCTCGAGTCGAGTCTGGGTCTCCGTCTTCTGGATGGTCACGAGGCCCTCGCGTATCTCGAGGTCGGCTTGCGTGAGGGCCAACTCGGCCGGATCAATCCCCCAAAAGGGTTCAATGTCCTCGAGTATCTCGTCATATTCATCGGGTAGCTGAACGTCATGTTTGACGACATAGTCCCACCTAGATAGCGATCACGCCTAACGTCTCCCACAACACGCGACACACTAAATCGTCGGGGCAGACGCACCATTTATCGAAACCGAGGGGCGGTGCCCGTTTGTAACGTCGTCTGTATTCCGCAACAGCCTCGTCGAGCGTTTTACTCGCACGTGCGCGTTTCGCTTCCCATGCGGCCTCGGCGTCGCGAATGAGTTGAAATATGGGGTGGGGACCCTCGGGATTGACGACGAGAAGTCCGTTTGGAGTGATAGTATGATTTCCGAGGGGTCTTCCCTGGGGCTCTGTGTGCCCCCGTTCTGGTGCTGGTGCTGGCGCCGATTCTGACCCTGGCGTGAACTTGGGGTCCGAGTCGACAAGCTTCACTGGGACAACCGGACCACTCACCAAGCCAATTTCTGGATCAATGCTGGGATTTACTTCAAATGGCGGGTCGGATAGGAGCTGGACGCGCGAGGCACTGGAACGGAGAGTGTCTGGCCCCAAGAGGTTAAGGAGGAAGAGGACAAACACCGAGGCTATCAGGACAGCAGTGAGCGATCTCTGTGAGACACTCCACTTCAGGCCCATCCAACCAGTGATCATGTGCGAACGCGGATACGGGGACGGTGGGACAGGACACTGTGAGTGCACCTATAGCGAGACAGGAGGGGAGGGGAAGGGAGAAATAGAGAGCGATGGAGCGCGGTGTCCCTATAACCAGTTGTGGTCAAGATCAACTCGACCGGCCCACGCAGGCACTTTTCAATGATCGCCCAGATCTTTTCCGGGTTGCTACAAGGATTAGACAGTCAACGTGCATCCATGGAAGAATCGTTAGTATTTGAATGTTTGAGAACCTGGCGCGCCACTAGCCGGGATTCGCCACCTATAGATCCCCACAAGCAACGGGGCTGTGCATGTGCGTTGGGATTCGACCATGAGTATCGTTCAAAACAAGTTCCTAGTCGCCGCTCTTGGACGTTTCATGTAGTGTGTCATTGCGTGGGGAAATTCACACGCACAATCGCCTCTATAGGCTGTAATCAGAGCGCGGAACAATACATGTCGCGCTTATCAACGGATCGGCGTATTTGTATACGAAAGTATGATGGAAAGAACATTCATGCTGTAGACATCGCAACAGGAATATGCAGTTGGTTACTAGGTTGGTCTTCCAACCACTGACTCCGAGAATCAACAGGGACAAACTCGTGCAATACGATACAAAGGAACCACGCAAAGAAATGCCTCCGTTGAAAATATTTCAACCAAAGTCTGTACTGATGGCGTCGTGTCGTAGTACCACGTGAATATCCAGCCCACCTTGTACGAAACCCCGTCCGCCTATAGGCCGACTGCCTACGAAACAAAATGACGGTCCTCTCACCGACTGATGCCACTACCGAGATCCGTGATTGTTAGTCCCCCAAAACCAACCCAAATCTTCGAGATCAGAAGACAGTCGTTCTGTGCCGTATACGAAGTTGATTGTTGTGGATACTGTAATTGATTCAGACACGCAGTCAGCCATGACGGTGAGAAAACAGCGTTCCCGATCAACTTTCTTGAAATTTGATTTACCCACACTGTCAATACGACTCCACGGTCCCGGTCGGCTCCCAGGGCCAAATGGACACGGGTGCGCATCACCGTGGAACTGCAAAGGACGGCAGGCTGTTCCATTCGATAGACACGAGAAAATTAACTGGCGAGTCATTACGACCTTGACCATTCGGATGACGGCAACGTCGACAACTGCAACCATGTCGGACAAAGGCCGCCTGTTGGGACTGTTGAGCTCGTAGAAGACTTGTGGGTCATCATCATGAGCCTGTTGTCGCTGACAGACGTCGTTCATTGTGCACCATTCAAACAAAGTAACCCCTCGACATCATGCCTACTACGTCATACTAGCCGACCACATGTGGGGACGTCACCTCAGATTCAGGTGTACCGACCCACCGCTCGTTTGAAAATTGGATGGAAGCGCCACTTGATGGCGAAGTCCCCCCTTGGTCCTCGTCTTTGGGTCTACAACAGCTCATTGCCAATATCAATGATCCGGTTCTGCAAGGAAATTCACCCCCCGACCAGATCCCGAACCAGAACCAGAGCCGTCCGCGATAATTTCCAACTGTCCCGTACTACGTAAAGTAGCGATTGGAAATGTCTTCTGGTTATAATACATCCCTTATCCTAGACATCTGCAATTCTGGAGTCTGCTGTGCCCCAAGAAGAGGTCTTTCGCGAAGATCAAGACCGGGAGGCGAGAAGAGTACCTACAATTCGCACCCCCGCGAGTCATACAGTCGAGACTTACCCTCTTCTGAGCCCGGCATCGGCATCGCAAAGATAGGCGCGTTCATATCGTGATGTGAGTTTTTCGTCAATGCCCGCGTTATTCCGAGCGTGTTCATGGCTCACGTCGACCGCCTAAAGGTTTGCGTAAGTCCGAGGAGGTAGGACTACCCTGGGAGGCAAAAATGCTAGTTCTCATCCTCTAGAGCATTCAGAACGTAGTCCTTCCTGCCATCGTTCACGAACAACCAGTAGCAATTTGTGACATTATCGGGGCTCTGTATTGTCCACTGGAGCATACACAAGCACACATTACGCGAAAATCTCGTCAACAGACTCGGAAGCGACATACCTTGCCAACCGCGCTCTTCGGGAGAGCTTTGACAACATATGGATTGGCGCCATCCCAGCAGATCTTGTATGAACCACTGGAGGACGTGATCATGACATAGGCCTCAGTGATCTGCGACATGATGAGTGAATCATTTTGTGTTGTTACTCATTCAGTCGACCGATTCAACTCTGACCTATTTCGGGACGGTTAGAACCCGGATAGTCGGCCAATTCATCATCGGTGTGATTCTACTCGTCATCTGCTGGGTCAACGAAGCGTCCACAAAATGCAGCTCGGCTCTCTATGGAACTTGAGGATAAAGATGGGTGCGAAATCGGTGATCCAAAGGGCAGAGTAGAATAGGTCGACTGCGGCACCACTTGATTATGGTCAGGGAAGGTGTGCAGTGCGAAAATTAGATTACGCCTGTAGCTCGATCCAAACAAGTCGTAAAGCACTTTGAAACGCGTTTCATTCAAGCTTCCCGATTCGTCTCCCATCATCGAACGCCGCCGGACACGTGGCGAAATCGCCCACTCACGCAGTTAGTAACGGCGTCATTTGGATGAGGTACAACCGATGCAAAAGCATAAATTGTACGAGAAGGGTGGAGGAAACCTGATGCATCATCAAACGTCCCTAAGAAAGTTAGTATAGGATGTCTTGGCATCCGAGTCCGTCGAAATGTCCAAGCAGGAGTGCCCCGCGGGGGACGTACCAATATCTTCCAACCGTTCGATCACCACACTTCCCCATTCCAGCGCTGTCCCTATATCGCTCGAGGACTTCTTGCGAAGGCCGTCTCGCGAATTGAACCTGTCGCGCATCAGGGTGGTTAGCAACATTTGTTCGTCAACCTGCGCTCGAGCGGCCCACGCGGCTAAAAAGAATTGGTATGCGCTATGGAGTGCGAGTCATGGACTGACATCGCCCGAACGTGGTCTGCCACGCACCTTTGGATGCGAGAACGTAAGGGATGAGGAAGTACAGTGAGAGTTGGTCTACGCAAACATAAAGAAAGAAAGAAAGCCCATAATCACATAACCTCCTTCACTCTCTGTGAGAGAGGGGATACGTACGAGAACTAACGCAAGCAGACGGTGCGATCCTGGAAACAAGGACCCATGTCAGCTCGGACGTGACACGTCTTTCATTACATTATAAGCACCACCGTAAATGCTTACGTCGTAATGAAACCGCTGGTGAGGACATATGAAGTGAGCGAGTTGAGAATCCGATTGGTCCTGGCGTGGTCACAGGGTCTTCAGCGACAAAATCCTCCCAACCCAGACGTGGTCACCATACTCAGTAAATCCACTACGGCGGTCATGGTAGTGGAGCAAATAAACCACGGAACCAGTGATAGCAATGTCTACTACAAGACAACAGACATTCCCTATGACAACGAACCACTGCATGTGTGGGTATCCCATTTGGGACACGCCGGTGAGTGAAGCCAACCAAGATCACGGGCAAGTACATGACAACATACCGGAGTCGCTTTAGTTGCAACAGAAATCAACGATACCTTCTGCATAGTAACGATTCTGTCCAAGCCAGCGCCCATGAGTCATGTTAGATACACATACAACAATTGGAGGCACACGTCATTACAACTGCCGCTGAAAAAACAAAAGAAAAACGTTGATTGCGAGACGAATAATATTCCTGACTCCCGAGTACTCACCTATGAGACTCACTAACATCGTAGACGGATTAGAACAGGTCTACAGACCATGAAATGTGCATCACTTACAAAGAGAAAGAATGGATGCCACCGGCTGGGGAATGTTAGTGAAGGAGACTACCAGACTAGAGGATAATGGCTTATGAGCACAATGGCGAAGAGCCTCCATCTCTGCTCCACTACAGCCATCAGCGTGGATGCCGCGCCTTGCAACAATCGTAAATATATGTTTGAATACGCCACGCTAGAAACCTTACCGTAGGTACTCTTCTCGCCTTCCAGTCTTGATCTTCGCGAAAGACCTCTTCTCGGGGCAGACTCCAGACTTGCAGGTGTCTAGGATAAGGGAATGTATTACAACCAGATGGCATTCCCAATCGCTACTTTAGTACGGGACAGTTGGGAATTGTCGCAGACGACTCTGGATCAGGTTCGGGATCTGGTCGGGGGGTGAATTCGCTATCAGGTGGCGCTCCCATTCGAACGAACGGTGGATCGGTATACTTGGATCTGGGGTGAGCATCCCACGTGTGGTCGACTACTAGGGCTAGGTAGGCATCGAGGGATTATTTTGTTTGAAATTTGAATGGTGCATAACGAACGACGTCTGGCAGCGACAACAAGCTCATGATGAGCCACAAGTCTTCTATGAGCTCAACGAGCCCAACAGGCGGCCTTTGTCCAGCATGATTGCAGTTGTCGACGTTGCCTGTCATCGTGGTCAAGGTCGTAATGAGTCGACAGTTGAAAATTTCCCGTATCTATCGAATGGAGCGGTCTTGGAGAACATTTCTACTGAAATTTGCAGTTCCACGGTTATGCGCACATCGTACTTACGTTTTAGGTCCTAGGAGCATTGGCAATACGACCGGTTGTATGTACTAGCATTATTCTTGTTTTGGGCCACGCCACAATGCACTAAATTATGCAATATACATCTTCATGATTGCCTGGGGATCGAACGATATCATACTACATATAACCTCCATAACGACGCTAATTAAGTACCCGCTGAAGCAGTTCCTCCAACTTGTGTTGGCGCACAGTGGCAGACGTCTCGAAAGCTCGGGTCTGCTCCATTTGTTTGTCAAGAAGTTCCTCCAACTTGTGCTGGCGCACAGTGACAGACGTCTCGAGAGCTTGGGTCTGCTCCATTTGTTTGTCAAGAAGTTCCTCCAACTTGTGCTGGCGCACAGTGACAGACGTCTCGAGAGCTCGGGTCTGCTCCACTTGTTTGTCAAGAAGTTCCTCCAACTTGTGCTGGCGCACAGTGACAGACGTCTCGAGAGCTCGGGTCTGCTCCATTTGTTTGTCAAGAAGTTCCTCCAACTTGTGCTGGCGCACAGCGACAGACGCCTCGAAAGCTCGGGTCTGCTCCATTTGTCTGTCAAGAAGTTCTTCCAATGTGTGCAGACGCACAGTGACAGACGTCTCGAAAACTCGGGTGTGCTCCACTTGTCTGTCAAGCTTGTCTTCCAGCTTGGCGAGTCGCTCGTCGGTGGAGAGGCCAAGCGGGTCGCTTCCCCCCACTGCTTGTGGTTTGAGCACCAATATATGCAGCCAATCATGCCAGTGAGGATCCTCTATGACTGCCTTCCGTTGTAGGAGCCACGGCTTTTCTTTTTCGAAACGATTGTTGCATTCGGTGCATACAAACGTGTTGTCTACTCAGGACCCACGTCAGCAAAACATGTCCGTCAACTGAACTCGGACGCACCTTCACATTGGGTACAGTACCAGTATGGTCTCTCTGGGAGTTCCTTCTTGCAGCACTTGCAATACTTGACTACTTCGTCTGAGAGGGCCTTCAGACGGGACCTCGCATGCGACATGACCGAGTTGATCTCAACGCGCAACACGGCCCGTCGAAGCTGAATCATTGGGTGGGACGGTTTGTGGTTCTTGTTGTCCGTCTTGCGACAAACGCTCTCTGTTTGACAGTTTGGGCATAGGTCAATGGTGTCCAAAAACTCGCCCTCCGAGCATTCGATACACACGATTCGACTTGAATATAGGTTTAATTGTTTTTGACAACGATCGCACATATGTCTGAAGAGAGGTGTGAATGCTAGCTTCTTCAAGCGGAGGCACGTCCATCTGACTCACATGTAGTCTGCCTCTCGACGATCCCTGAATTGGGCAATATTGTACCATAGGTGAAGGTCGACCGGATGCACAGCGCAGACCAGCTCTTTCCATTTGGATTCATCGGCCGGATCTGTAAATGAACCATACTCCAATTTTCTTTTTCGCCAAAGCTCCAAGTACATTTGCCGCTTATCCCGCCTCTCCCGAATACCCTCCCAGGTAAGGTGCCGCGTCCTGAACCAGTACCTGGCTGTATTCTGCACCAACCTCCAAAGGGCGCGCGGTTTATTCTCTTGGAACTCTTCATCGGAAGGACGATAAAAGTTGTAGTAGACAGGTCGGCGGTATAGGACAAAGGTGCCATAGGGCATCCACGTCGCTGTCGTGTCCGTAGAGACATTGGCCGGAGGAGATCCTGTCTCTGGGGTACAATCTTCTCTCATCATGTCTTCGTCTGCCTTTTCTTTCAGGCTAGCTGGTTCAATGTCGATGGTGGGTGGCGTGTCGTCTACTTTCTCGCCATCCTGCCGCTCCTTTGCCGCTCCTTGCTGTTCTCTTGGCCCTGTTTGTGCGTCACCTCTATCTCCGTCCGAAACGAGAGATTCACCATCATCAGACAACGGTGGACCCCATTTCCCAGAGATCTCATCTCGTTCCTCATTCAACACCCCTGTGTACTGCCAAGAAACCTTCTCCCCATCCTGAAGCTCTGCATACTCCTTCAGGAAGGTTATATTTACACCATTGACGCGCCCATTGACCGTGAAAGGACCCCAAGTGTCGATGCCCGAGCAATGGAATCGGTCGTCAGAGGTATGCTGGGTTATGGAAAAGCTGACTAGGCCGTCGGTGGACCCATCTGCATAACTGTTGGTGCCGCTCCAGGCTCCACCGAGTGACTGGCTTGCCTGTGTCATAGGCACCGGTTCTTCCTGGTCAGTATTACTGTCTGATGACTCCGGATCGGAGTTCGTTAAACCATTGTCCAAGTCCAGCTCCTCGATTTGCGGTTTATCATGATAGTAGAGGTCCGGCTCCGGGATATCCAAGTCACTTGGTGGTTCTTCATGTATCGCATCATATTGACCGGGATCCTGCATCCAGAACTCTCCCTTTTTTGGTCCCTCAAAGGTATAAGTGTACTAAAGACGGGGAGCTACTGTCAACTACTATCGAGCATCGGATGGAAGGGGGAACGTACCAAACCAAAGAAGACTGTCTGCAATTTCTCCTCCTTCTTGATATTTTGGAGCTTATAGACGTCTGTCATCACAATCAGCCATTGCAAGTCACTGACAAGACACAACGAAGAAGATGAGAATCCTTACCTTGCAGTTTTCCCACACGGCCACGAATAGCATTGTGTACATAGTACATGGAGCATTCAAGAATTTTTAACTCTCCACGGTGCAGAACCACATCGTGTGCCCGTTTCATTACCGTGTGACTCCTCTCCATCAATAGATAGAGGAGGGGCATTACATACTAAAAAAAGGTATGTCAGCGACAGGCCGCAGATACGTAGCCCCAGGCAGAGTGATGCTCACTGTTTCTGGCCGACCGCCCCCAGTTACAATGTTCAAGGTATTATCCTGGTCTATATAGTAGACCAATTTGCGTAGAGTCTTGTTCATCTTCTCCTCATTCTCAAGCACCCAGGATTTAAACTTGAGGAAAAGGCTATCATGGGCCCAGTCTATACCGTCGGAATCATTGACGTCCCGACAGCCAGCAAGGAGGAATTCGGTAGCGCAGATAGACCAAGAATCCATGAACTGACTGACAACCTTTCGATTAGCCGGCAGGACATCCTTTGACGAGTCAGAGAGAAGGGAAAAGAGCCGGCGTATGCGACGGTAGTACCACTGAGTAGTCATTTCAAAGCCCATGGTCCAGTACGCGATCCACCGCGGTAGACTAGTAAAGCCCATCAGCCCTTGTCCCAGACATTGTTGCGCGTGGGACATACCTCCAACCTTTTGGGCGAGCAGTAGTGAATTTGTTCACTTCGTTCACGGTGATAAATGAAGACCCATCGCCGTCAATCGCTTCTATCAAAGGCTGTGCACGATGGACGGTGATATACCGCAACGACCACAAATCTTCAGCAGGTGTGGCAGGGACTGCGTGTTGAGCTATGGATGCAATATCTTTGAGATTCTCCGTTGGGGATCTTGGGTTAGCTTCGTTGGCAATCGTGTGGATCTCGTTGATTGCGACGTTCAAACCTCCAGAGAAATGATCATTGATTGCCATGATGAGATGCGTTGCCTTTACGCTGCCTCTCCAGCCCTGGATAGTCGCATGAGAGTATCAGTATCAGTATCAACAGTGTGGCGCGCTTGTGTGCTTACCATCTCTTGCCAGATATGATAGAGATCCTGCGGCATGGTTCCTTGTCAGCATACTCATGGATTTCGTTGGGCGCGCGTACTTACATACCTTGTCCTTGATGCGCTCCTGCGGACCGCGATTCACAGCCAGGATCGTCTCAATAATTCGATCTTCCTTGTGAATTATAGTCTCTTTGACTTCCCTGAGGTCGATTTCGATTGCCTCAAAGTTTCTGTGGAAGACCTTGCCGTTTTCCTCCAAAATGTCGCCAATGTCTTTGTTCAGCTCCTTCTTGAATTTGGCAAGATCGCCAAGAAAATCCGACACTGGGCCTCCCTTGGTTGGCATTTTGTCTTCCTTCTGCTGTTGCTGAAAATTGCTCATGACCTCTTGTAATAGTTTATTGTCCCGTGAAGTAGCTACGCCGCCTTTGTTCTGTACAAATTTGGAAAGCTCGCGCTCCTCAGGGGACTGCATGTGATCGAAGACCATCTCCATCATGTTGGTCACGTTCTTGTTTAGCGTCAAGAGCGTTTCGTTTGTATTGGTAACCTCGCTGCTGATGTACATCTGCAGATCAAATTGGATAGCATGTTGGTGGGCCACGAATTCCTCCGTTAGGCTGATAAACTTTTGTCGCCACTTCGTACTAGTGAAGAATTTGACTAAAGACGGCGTACTATTCAGTCAGGGAGCATAGTGTGAGGACTTGGGTACATACCGGCGACATGGCATTTATGATAACAGGAACACAGTTCCGCACAGTTTTTTATGGAATCAATAATCCGACTCATTCGTCCTTGGAGCCGCGTAAGTCCATCAAGTTCCTTAGGACTTGTGATTTCCTTGAGTCTGACGGTTGTATTTATCGCTTTTGTCAGTTGTATAGAGAGATGGCCAAAGTAGACAACTTACAGCTTCAGGGCAGACATCATGTCACACATCGTCAAGTTTAACGCTCGCACCTTCTGATCGTTCTGCTGACGATCAATTTCTAGCTGAATTCCAACTTTGAAGACTACTAGTGCGGCTATGAAGTGTGTCCAAGGTCATGAGGCTACTTCATCAGCTGAATGAAGGACCCGAAACTGACCTTGAATAAAAGGATGTGCCTTTCCAACCTCATCGAGCACGCTAATAAGGATCTTGCTGGTTTCGACAAAGTTATTTATGCGGTTCTTGGCGACTGAGAACTCAGCACTGGCAGAAACCATTGGCGTGTCGCTTTGGGTTATCGAAACCAGCTCACTGCTGGAGACAGCCGATACCTTGTCTTCTGCAGGTTCAATACACATAAACATTGTAATCACTACATTTTGTTGGAGGGAGGATGGAACGCACCGATCACATCCAGAGTTCGTTTACCCTTGGATGCTCGATAGTAACTCTGTTCGGATTTGATTGCTGCTTCTGCCTCGTCAAGGCGTGCATCTGAGAACCCTGAACTCATTGTAGCAGGAGCTGACGGTGAAAGTGGGGGGAAACTTGAAAGCAAAGGGTACGTGGACCCTTGGAGACAGGTTTCCCATATTTTAATTCGACGAGCAGATGAGTAGAAAATCACACAAATAGACATCACCTACCCTCATAATTGCATGGGAACGAACTCACGACAGAAAGTGTAAATCAAGTGTAGGCGATTGGTCAAAATAAACGACTTGATTGTGTTTTTCCCGCTGCGGCACTTCCGAGTTACCTTGCTTGACATGGTCTCTCAGACTGTCAGCGCCCATAATCGTGGGAAAGCGACAAACAGAAACTGCTTCCTATTATGGTAATATAGGGGTAACTACCATTTTTACCACATGTCCATTTCTTTGCGTGATTTCTTTTTGTCGTATTGCACAGGTTTGTCCCTTAGACTCTCGGAGTTACATAGTGGTTGGAAGACCAACCTAGTAACTAATTACATAATCCAGAGCAGCTGTCAATCCATCCTCATTCCTGTTGCGATGTCTACAGCACGAATGTTCTTTCATAGTTTCATAATATCACGGTTCGTTGATACTTACATGTAGCGCGCTCTACAGGTGATTGTGCATGTTGTGGTGTGTGGCGTCCAACCGGCGACCATTCTAGGAAGCGTTCACACTGCATGGCACGCGGGGCCGCGGGTACTTGCAACTTGTTACTGTCCGAGGCTGCGATCTGTCCAATTCCGAATCCTATTTGATCAAGAAATACCTCGATGGGGACGCGCAACGCCGGCGTCACGGTTGTAGTATGCTCTCCGAATTTCCCCGCGGAACGGCACACCGCATGAAACACAGAAGAGCGGCGACTGGGAACTTATTTTGGACGACGCTCATGGTCGAACCATTCAAACGGGTCCTCACAGCCCCACTTCTCATATATAGGGATCTACTGGTGGCGAATCCCGGCCAGTGGCGTGCCAGGTTCTCAAGTATTCAAATATTCACGATCTCTTCCATGGATGTGCATCAACTATCTCATCTCTCGTAGCACCCGGTAAAGATCAGGGTGATCATTGAAAGGCGCCCGCGGGGGCCGGTCAAGTTGTTCTCGTCCACGACTGATTATAGGAACGCCGCGCTCCATCGCTCACTATTTTTCTGCTTTCCCTCCCTCCTGTCGCTACAGCTGCACCCACAGTGCCCTGTTCCACCACCCCGCCGCATCCGTGTTCGCACATGATCACTGGCTGGATGGGTCTGAGGTGGAGTGTCTCACAGCGATCGCTCACTGTGGTCTTGCTAGCCTCGGTGTTCGCCCTCTTCCTCCGTAACCTCTTAGTGCCACACTCCCGTCCCTCGCGTGTCCAGCTCGCGTTCGACCCGCCTTTTGAAATCAATTTCGGGATTGATCCAGAGATCGGCTTTGTGAGTGGTCCGGTCGTCCCAGGGAAGCTCGTCGACTTGGACCACGAGGACGCGCCAGGGTCAAAACCGGCGCCAGCATCAGCGCCAGCACGGGAGCACACAGAGCCCCAGAGAAGACCCCTCGGAAATCACACCATCACCCCAGACGGACTCCTCATCGTTAATCCCGAAGGTCCCCACCCTATATTCCAACTCATCCGCGACGCTGAGGCTGCATGGGAGGCGAAGCGCGCACGGGCGAGCAGAACGCTTGACGAGGCCGTTGCAGAGTACAGACGACGTTACAGACGGGCACCGCCCCTCGGTTTTGATCAATGGTGCGTCTGCCCTGACGATTTGGTGTGCTGCGGGAGACATGGACGTGATTGTTATATAGGTGGGATTATGTTGTCAAACATGACGTTCAGCTACCCGATGAATACGACGAGATATTCGAGGACATTGAACCCTTTTTTGGGATCGATCCGGCCGAGTTGGCCCTCACGCGGGAAGAGCTTGAGATACAAGGGAACCTCGTGACCATCCAGAAGACGGAGACCCATCCTCAATTCGAGGTCGTCCGTTCGACCCTCTCGCAAGACAGACAAGGGTTGGAAGACACGGTAAATGACATTCTCGAGTTCATCCGCGAGGTAGAGCAGGATTTACCCCCTTTACGCATCACATTCTCTCCGTTTGATAACCCCAATATGCTATCCGACTGGTGGGTCAAGACGATGGCGCTCGAGGCAGCTGCCAATGGGATGAGTTTGTCCATCCGTTTGTTGCACTTTGAACAGTTTTGTGACATACAATGGTGTCTCTTGCAGCACTCACACGCGCCGATTTACCTTCAACCACAGAATTAGGCTGGGTCCAAGCATGTCCCCCCCACTCGCCCGCCCGCCTCCATCCGCCCATACTGCCACCCCCGGATACCAATCCACCCTTTCCACACTCGTCCCCCAGGACATTTATTGCTTCCCATCGAGACGCGATGGACCCATGCACACATCCCTCTCTGCTCACCACGCACGGTCAATTCATCTCCCATAGGACGGGGCCTTACCCACGACGAACACTCGTACCGCGGTTTTCGCTCTGTGCGACGTTGCTCCATCATGATATTCGTCCGCCTGTGCCGTATGGGTGGAGGTACGACATCGACCCGGACCCGTACTCGGACGGGGCATTCGAGGGGGATGTCCCATGGGAACGCAAGGTGGATGAGAGGCTGGGCTGGAGGGGAAGGACGACGGGGATATACGCATCCCCAGATTCACTGTGGATGCATGGTCATCGGGAACGACTCGTCACATTTGCGAATGCGCTCGAGGGAAATATCAGCGTGTTGGGCGTGCCCAGGGAAGAGTCGGTCCCCGTCGGTAAACCGGAGACAGTCCGGCTCGCATCTATCAATCCGGCGTGGATGGACGTTGCATTTTCAGGTAAACCGATTGCGTGCAATGAGAGCGGGGGAACGTGTGATGAGATGGAGTCCTTGTGGGAGTTTCGGAGGGCACAGAAACGGCATGAGGAGGGGCGGTACAAGTTTATACTCGATGTGAGTTCCGGTCACTCTATGTCGCCCATATTTCCTTGACCAGTCCGTGGACCCTAGGTTGACGGAAATGGTTGGTCGGGTCGGTTTAAACGCCTCATGACGAGCAACGCGCTCATCTTTAAGGCAACCATCTATCCAGAATGGTGCGCACGAACGCTTAAGTATCTCCGATTCTGGGCGTGGACTGACTGCCTGTTAGGTACTTGTCTCGCATCGCACCGTGGGTCCACTATGTGCCGATCCAGGTATCCTACACAGACCTGTACGATGCGGTGGCCTTTTTCCGTGTTCACGATGAATTGGCGGCGCGGATCGCGAAATCGGGGCGGGAATGGAGTCAACGATTTTGGAGGCGGCAAGATATGACTGCCTATCTATATCGGTACGTGAGCCATGGACGGATGGAGTGGACACTGACGTGGCGGCGTGGCGTCTAGGTTAATGTTGGAGTACGCACGGGTGACGAGCTTGGATCGGGAATCGATGGATTACTTGGGTTGATTCGTAGGGAAAAGGGATCCCTCTTTTTCTTCTTCTTCTTTTCTTGTATTGGTGTAGAACCTGTTTACTAGATCTGGACACTGCAGTACTGAACAGCCCCGAGCTTGCACTGGTCGAACGAGCGAAGAAAGATGAAACAAGCACAGATTTGTCAGATTGGTGAACGAAACGTCGGTTTCAAGCGTGTCATTTCCCCTTGTCGAAGCATAATTTAGCGGGGATCTGCGCAGATCTCATAGGCCCGTCACGAAAATAGGATGACCTACCCAGATCGCGAGACTACAAACCAATATTGTCTGTGCGCATGCAAGGCAAAATAGTATAATAAAAAATGCAAGAGGTATCGTAAATGCATAAAAAATGGAAAGCCTATAAGAAAAAAAGGAGGGTCCAAGGAGCGCACTGCCAGTTGGGGCGAGAGAGTCATTGGTCACGACCGACGCACGCTCACGCAAATGCCAGTCTTTTTCAGTGCGTCAGAAGCGCCCCTCGCAATCTCACTCTCCCATCCTTGAGTTGCTCTGTGATCACGGGACTCGCAGCAGGTCGACACTTGAACTCTTTCGAGCACCTGTCGGTGTCGGCTGCAAGGTGGGCGGAAAGGTGGAAAGGTTTGGGTGGGGACGGACCGAGAGGCGTGGATGACTTTGGGTGTGGGTTTGGTGCCCGGTCTGAGGTAAAAGGCGAGCGAGAAGAGGATGGCGAGGAGTGCGAGGAGTGCGGCGCGTTTCCAAGCGGGTGGTCGGGGACTGCCTAAGCGCGGGTTAGTGACTGGTTGCGTCCTGAGCTTGTCGTGCTCGTCGTTGAGTGCTGAGCACCTGGGTGTCGTTCGCTGTAGACGTCATATTGGACTGATCGCAAAAGGTTTCGAGTTGTCGGGGTTTGAAAATGAACTCTGGTCAAGAAGGCAAGGAAAACGTCGAACATGAACATGAGAGCGGCAAATTTATTTTTAAAACAACGTCCTTTAGTTCCACCTTGCGAGCGGCTCAAATTGGTTGCGCCCTAATTGATTGCCTCCGTGGTCCAACTCAATTCCGCGCAGGGTGTTGAATACCGGTTGCTCAAGAAACAGTCCAAGTCAAAGAATAAGCGCAACGTATTGTCGACTGCGGACGATCACACCCCGGTGTCTGCCACCCCTGCCATCGTACAGTCTACCCGGCACGGTTCGGAGGTACCCGAGGGAGAGGCGTTCGAGCCTGTCAAGCTCATATCTACTATGTACTGGTGGGTATCGACCACAAAGCGACTGCCCGGCGACGCAGAGCCTGCTTCTCGGGAAGCTGATGGTCGAATGAAACTCACGTTCTCGGTCCCCATCTCTGTACTGTCACAAGACACCACAACACCCTCGGAAACCAAGGTGCCACTTGGAGAGAAACCAGTGTGCGACGTGAGCGGGTGCACGCAGGCACGCAGGTATCGGCTGGTCAATGATTGGTTAAAGGGGGCATGTGGAATGGAACATCTCAAGACGTTAGAACGTCAGATGGACGTCGTTTGATCAAGGTGTTGCCCCCCCTTTTTTCTGTGTTTTGCGTCTCGCATCCATGTAGGTCTGTCTGATCATGATTTCGAAAGGTGCCTTTGGTAACGTGTCCTGGGCGTGGTATGTTTAACAGTATTTAAAATCGAGTCGTTTTTTGTGGTGTCCTTCGGCTTTTTGCCGGATTTGACCTCTGCTTTCATCAGGAGTAGGTTCACGACGCCGATGGAGAAAAAGCCATGTATGCATGCCTCAGGGAAACATACCTCTCGATCGACGTTGACCAGCACCTTCGTTACTTGCGTACGTGCCCTCTGGGAGACACTCATATGCAAACCTCGCGCAGGGCTCTCGGATAATACCTGCAGTGTTTCCTGTCCCATGCATGCGCGATCGTCGGGTGCTTAGACTGTTCCGTACAGCTTTTGACCAAATACACCATTCCCGCCCCGAGTTCTTGGTGAGAGTGGATCCGAGAGGCGTTGGCAGACCCTTGGTCGAAGCGCCGTACCTTATTGAAAGTTGTGAATAAGCTAAGAGACAATACAGGGAATTAGGTGGGGTACACGAAATACAGATCAGCAAGATAAAGGTTCATGACTCCAAGGAAGGAGAAGATATTCAAGTAAGTCTGCAGAAGTACCGTCGTTCGACAGAACCTTGATATCTTCGAGGTCCATTAAGATCTTGTTGATGTATTTGCCAGTTCCCGACAGATGGGTAATCTTGCCGCATGTAGCATGAATGTGGAGGTACAGTGGTGATGGAAGGGGATACTTGATGGGATCTGGAGTTGTGAATTTCACAGGTTGCTTAAACTTGTAGATGAATCCTGGACGTATCGCCCCAAGCCTGTACTTATCCCGCTCATCCTTCTAGTCCCAACGCCATACAGCCTGAATAACAGAATACTCACCGTAGCCTCAAACCAGATTTCTAATCGGTTGAAAAAATAGTATATACTGCCATCCAATGTTAAGATATTATCTAGGCGATGGATATTTTCGCCATTCAGGTTGTCGAGAATATTATTGTAACCAAACAACTTCATGACTCCCCATACGGACGTAGCGTAGTCATGCTACACAAACAACGTTGGTGGCGTCAAAAAACAGCAAAAGGGGGAGAGAAATATATACCTTGTCGATGCCCTCGTTGCCCAGATTCGAATTGATGGAGGAATCGAATATGTGAGCGCACCGAGTTGAAATAATCCGTGCTCCGGCAGCTATGGCCTCTTCCTCAACCTTCGGATTTCGTATTGCCGCAGAACGTTCGTAGTTTCCAGTGACAGGGCAGCGGTGTCCGTCCCGGACCAGGGCCTTAGTAAATGGAAAGGGAGGGGCATTATCGACCTGCGAATGAACGACATGATTAGTGCACTCACTCGTTGTTTCGCAGACACATGTGACTTTGGGGATTCTGTTAATGAGATCGTCGACTTTACCTCATCGAGACCCGAAGAATAGGAGGATGCAGCGGGTGTACACGCTCTAAGCTTTTGGACTGTTGAATGACTGTTAGAATGGCGGCAAACAGGACATAGAACTTACATGGACGAATATAGTAGTCAAGGTAATGCTTTCCGTGTCCTGCCAACTGATCGTCATTCTTACAGGAAACCACTTCGTCGGCGACAGCTTTCCGGGCTTTGTCCGAAGGCCCATGGATTAACAGGTACCCAAGGATTCTGGCGTACATCAAATTTTTCTCATGGTTAGACTTTTCCTCCCCATCGCTAGACTTTGTTTTCTCGTCGCTAGACCCTTCGAGTTTCAAGATTTTGCGATATGCAATAGCGATGTTAGGAGAGAGGGCACGAATTTCCTCTGAAAGTTGTTCGACCTCAGCGGGAAGTGGCCGGGCATCCATAACTTGTTGCAGTTTGGATCAAGAGCTCGATATGAGATTGGAGTTGTGCGGAAAATCTGTTATGGAGGGATTCCAATCATTGGCCCGGGATGCGCAAGGGGATGCACAACTACAACAAAGTCGTCAACTAAGGAAGCCTATTCATGCGCTGAGTCAGCACGCCACTGCTCCACACGCCCTACTACGTTTTCTTCCTTTTATGCAATCCCTTGGGTGTGGGCGCCCGTGACCTCAACTCCTTGAGCGCATCTTCGATTCACACGTCCTCGATCACTCGTTTCTAACGATAACGATCAAATCCAAATGCAGCATTGAGCAAGAGCGACAGCAGTAGGAAAAGTGGGAACGTCTCACCTTTTCCTAACTCCCACCCTGATCAAGCACGACATTTCCATTTCTTGCAATTGTCGCACTCTCGTTCAACTCAGCAAGGGGCCACTGCAACCAGTTCGTGAAGGATGGTTCAGGGAAAATGCTTCAAGCGCCGTGGAACTGGACGGAAACGGGCTAGGTTTAGGTACACATACAACAACAAATGATAGGTCATAAAGATACTTTTACTTCTCTGTGTCGCTATCAAGTTTGAATAGTCTTCGATCGTCCTCGACCTGCAAGTACTCGCTTGGATGGCTTGTAAATAACTTCTCGTCGAAATCTCGGAGCAGCCGTATGCTTTCCCGACCACGGCTCAGCCACGACAATGCCACATAGACGTTAAATGGCATAAGTGACCCAGTAGGAGGTGCAGCAATCCCTATTGTTGCATTGCTGATAATGCTCTGCATTTTGACGAGCATATATGCAGGTGGGTATGCAAGGTGAACAATTGGATCTGAAGGCGAGTAATGAGGTTCGTGATCATTTAGGACAATCTTGATGATCTCCCCTCAAGCTCCATTCAATGGCATTGGCAATGCCAAGGTCGATTTCGACATTGCCGTTCATGATGTTCTCGCCCCTTATTTTGCATTGGACACTTGGCCTGTTTCCTCTCGTCTGCAGCCCTAGTTAGAGGAACTCTTCGAAATGCATGACATCTGCCCCCTCCCCGCCTTTGACTCCAACGGAAAACTAATCCCACCGACTGATTAAAAAAAAATGAAACCATGCCACAGGGCGCAACTGTTGAAGTTCATTTTGCTTTTGTACTTGTTTTGAATGATGCTTATGGTCGAATCCCAACACGGCAGTGACCACCAGGTCCTCAAGGCCTCACAGCCCCGTTGCTCGTAGGGACCCACGGGTGGCGAATCCTGGCTAGTGGCGCGCCAGATACTCAAGTATTCACGATCCCTTCCATCTATGCACATCAATTGTCTCATTTCTCGTAGCACTCGGCAAAGATCTGGGTGATCATTGAGAAGCGCCCGCGTGGGCCAGTCAAGTCGATCGCGACCATGATTTAGTCTGCTGACCAGACATGAGGCAAGTAATCTCCCCTTGCGCCCCAACGAAAGTTACAAGACCGTCCACCGACTAGTCTGGTGACCAGCCCGGCATCTAAAAGAGGTTGCACAAGGCAAACCGTCGATAGACGGCTCGACGACTTTGCTTCTTTGCCTCTTTAGGATCCTGATCTGGCCACCAGACTATCTATCGACGACTTGCCTCATCGAATGGTCCGGTCACCAGACTAACCATGACTGATTATAGGAACGCCACGCTCCATCGCTCTCTATTTCTGCTTTCCCCTTCTCCCCCCTCCCGTCTCGTGATAGCTGCACCCAGTGCCCTGTCCCACCGCCCCTATCGGTGTTCGCAATGATCATTGGCTGGATGGGCTTGAGATGCCGTGTCTCACAGCGATCGCTCACCACGGTCCTGCTAGCTTCGGTGTTCGCCTTCTTCTTCCATAACCTCTTAGCGCCACACACTCTCCCCTCCCGTCTCTCGCGCGTCCAGCTGGCGTTTGACCCGCTTTTTGAAATCAATCTCAGCATTGATCCAGAGATCGGCTTGGTGAGTGGTCCAGTCGTCCCAGGGGAGCTCGTCGACTTGGACCCCAAGGACGCGGCAGGGTCAGAATCGGCGCCAACACGGGAGCACACAGAGCCCCAGAGAAGACCCCTCGGAAATCACACCATCACCCCAGACGGACTCCTCGTCGTCAATCCCGAGGGTCCCCACCCTATATTCCAGCTAATCCGCGACGCCGAGGCTGCATGGGAGGCGAAACGCGCACGGGCGAGCAAAACGCTTGACGAGGCCGTTGCAGAGTACAGACGACGTTACAGACGGGCACCGCCCCTCGGTTTCGATAAATGGTGCGTCTGCCCTCGACAGTTTGGTGTGTCGCGTGTTGTGGGAGACGTGGACGTGTTTTCATCTAGGTGGGACTATCTCGTCAAACATGATGTCCAGCTACCCGATGAATACGATGAAATATTCGAGGACATTGAACCCTTTTGGGGGATCGATCCGGCCGAGTTGGCCCTCACGCAAGCAGACCTCGAGATACGCGAGGGCCTCGTGACCATCCAGAAGACGGAGACCCATCCTCGACTCGAGGTCGTCCGTTCGACCCTCTCGAAAGACAAACAAGTGTTGCAAGACACGGTCAATGACATTCTCGAGTTCGTCCGCGAGGTAGAACAGGATTTACCCCCGTTACGCATCACATTCTCCCCGTTTGATAACCCCTATATGCTATCCGACTGGGAGATCAAGACGATGGCACTCGAGGCAGCTGCCAACGGGATGAGTTTGTCAATGTGTCCGTTGCGCTTTGAACGGTTTTGTGACATACAATGGTCTTTCCTACAGCACTCACACGCGCCGATTTACCTCCAATCACAGAATTAGGCTGGGTCCAAGCATGTCCCCCCCACTCGCCCGCTCGCCTCCATCCGCCCATACTGCCACCCCCGCATACCAATCCACCCTTTCCCCACTCGTCCCCAAAGACATTTATTGCTTCCCATCGAGACGCGATGGATCCATGCACACACCCCTATTTGCTCACCACACACGGCGAGTTCATCTCCCATAAGACGGGGCCTTACCCACAACAGACACTTGTACCTCGGTTTTCACTCTGTTCGACGTTACTCCATCATGATATTCGTCCGCCTGTGCCGTATGGGTGGAGGTACGATATCGATCCGGATCCATACTCTGATGGGGCATTCGAGGGGGATGTCCCATGGGAATTCAAGATGGATGAGAGAGTGGGCTGGAGGGGCAGGACGACGGGGATATACGCGTCCCCAGATTCGTTGTGGGTGCATGGCCATCGGGAACGACTCGTCACCTTTGCGAATGCCTTCGAGGGAAACGTGAGCATGTTGAGCGTGCCCAGAGAAGAGTCGGTCCCCGTCGGCAAACCGGAGACGGTGCGGCTCGCGTCTATCAATCCGGCATGGATGGATGTTGCATTTTCAGGTAAACCGATTGCGTGCGATCAGAGTGGGGGAACATGTGATGAGATGGAGGAGTTGTGGGAGTTTCGGAGGGAACAGAAACGGCATGAGGAGGGGCGGTACAAGTTTATACTCGATGTGAGTTTCGGTCACTCTATGTAAGGCATGTTTGCTTAACTTGTGCGTTGACTCTAGGTTGACGGAAACGGGTGGTCGGGTCGGTTCAAACGACTCATGACGAGCAACGCCCTCATCTTCAAGGCAACCATCTATCCGGAATGGTGTGCACGCACACTTAAGTATCTCCGATTCGGGCGTGGACTGACTGTCCGCTAGGTATATGTCTCGCATCCCACCGTGGGTCCACTACGTCCCGATTCAGGTGTCCTACGCAGACCCGTACGATGCGGTGGCTTTTTTCCGTGTTCACGACGAATTGGCGGCACGGATCGCGAAAGCGGGGCGGGAGTGGAGTCAACGATTTTGGAGGCGGCAAGATATGACTGCCTATCTCTATCGGTACGTGACTCATGGACGGGTGGAGTGGACACTGACGTGGCCGTTTGGCGTCTAGGTTAATGTTAGAGTACGCACGGGTATCGAGCCCGGACCGGGAATCGATGGGTTACTTGGGTTGATTCGTCGAGAAAAGGGATGCCTTTTTTTCCTTTTTTTCTTTTCTTGTATTGGTGTCGAAGGCACCTGTTTACTAGATCTTGACACTGAACAGCTCCGAGGTTGCATTGGTTGAACAAGCGAGGAAAGATGAAACGAAACTTGAAATCCCTCGACGCCTACCACATCCTACTAGCCGACCACATGTGGGAAAGTCACCTCAGATCCTTGAAGTGTACCGACCCACCGCTCGTTTGAACATTGAATAGGAGCACCACCTGATAGCGAATTCACCCCAAGTTGGTCCTCGGTTTGGGGTCTACAACAGCTCATCGCCAATGTCAATGCTCCGGTTCTGTAGGCAGATTCACCCCCGACCACATCCCGAACCTGATCCAGAGCTGTCCGCGACAATTTCCAACTGTCCCGTACTAAAGTAGCGATTGGAAATGTCACCTACGGTTCGTACCCCTGTGAGTCACATAATCGAGACCCACCCTCTTCTGAGCCCGGTATTGGCATCGGCGCAAAGATAGGCACGTTCATATCGTAATGCGAGTTTTTCGTCAATACCTGCGTTATTCCGAGCATGTTCATGGCTCACGTCGACCTCTCAAAATGCTAGTCTCATCCGCTAGAGCACTCAGAACGTAACCCTTCTTCCCATCGTTCACGAACAACCGGTAGCAACCTGCGACATTATCGGGGTTTTATACTGTCCGTGGAGCGCACACGATAACACGTTATGCGGAAATCTCGTCAACAGAAGCGACATACCTTGCCAACCGCACTCTTCAGGAGAGCTTTGACAACATTTGATTTGGCATCATCCCAGCAGACCTTGTATGAACCACTGGAGGACGTGATCGTGACATAGGCCTCAGTGATCTGCGACATAATGAGTGAATCATCTTGTGTTGTTGTACTCATTCAGTCGACCGATTCAACTCTGACTCCCTACTCCGGAACGATCAGAACCCGGAAAGTCGGCCGGCTCGTCATAGGTGTGATTCTACCCGTCGTTTGCGGGGTCAACGATACGCCCACAAAATGCGGCCCGGCTCTGTATGAAACTTGAGGATAAATATAGGTGCGAAATCGGTGATCCAAAGGGCAGAGTAGAATAGGCCAACTGTGACATCACATCGTAAAGCACTTCGATCTGCATGTCAGATAACGACGAAACGCGTTTCATTCAAGCTTCTCGAGTCGTCTCACACGCTGAACGCCGCCGGACACGTGGCGAAATCGCCCACTCACGCGGTACTGAGTGTGTCATAAGGATGATGGTACAATCGATGAAAAACATAAATTTGGGAGAGGGGTGGAGGAAACCTGATCGTGATCAAACGTCCCTCCGAAAGTCAGGATAGGACGGCTTGGCATCCGAGTTCGTCGAAATGTCCAAGCAGGAGTCTCCCACAGGGGACATACTAATCCCCTCCAACTGTTCGATCATCCCACATTGCCATTCCATCGTTGTCCCTATATCGCTCGAGGACCCCTTACGAAGGCCGTCTCGCGAATTGAGCCTAACGCGCATCAGGGTAGTCAGCAACATTATTCGTCAACCCGCGCTTGAGCGGCTCACGTGGCTAAAAAAGAATTGGTATATGCTATGGAGTGCGAGTCAAGGACTGACATCGCCCAAACGGAGTCTGCCACGCACCTTTGGATGCGAGAACGTAAGGAATGAGGAAGTACAGTGAGGGTTGGTCTACGAAAGCCTAGAGAAAGAAGGAAAGCCCATAATCGCATAACTTCCTTCACTCTCATGGGAGGGGATACGTACGAGAACTAACGCAAGCAGACGGGCGATCCTGGAAACAAGGACCCATGTCAGTTCGGACGTGACGTCTTTCATTACATTATAAGTACCACCGTGAATGCTTACGTCGTAATGGAACCACTGGTGACAACATATAAAGTGAGCGAGTTGAGAATCCGATTGGTCCTGACGTGGTCACAGGGTCTTCAGCAACAAACTCTTTCCAACCCTGACGTGGTCATCGTACTCGGTAAATCCACTACGGCGGCGGTGCAGCAAATAAACCATGGAACCAGTGATAGCAATGTCTACCGCAAGACAGCCGACATTCCCTATGACAACGAACCACTGCATGTGTGGGTATCCCATTTGGGACACGCTGGTGAGTGAAGCTAACCAAAGTCACGGGAAAGCACATGAAGACGTACCGGAGTCGCTTTAGTTGCGATAGAAATCAACGATACCTTCCGCATAGTAACGATTCTGTCCAAGCCAGCGCCCATGAGTCATGTCAGATACACATCAACAATTGGAGGCACACATCATTACAACTGCCGCTGAAAAACGACAAAATATTGGTTGCGAGACGAATAATACTCCTGACTCCCGAGTACTCACTTATGAGAGTCACTAACATGCGTAAATGGATTGGAACAGGTCTACAGACCATGGAACATGCATCACTTACAAAGAGAAATGATGGATGCCACCAGCTGGGGGATGTTAGTGAAGGAGACTGCCAGACTAGGGGATAATGGCTTACGAGCACAATGGCAAAGACCCTCCATCTCCGCTCCACTACAGCCATTAGCATGGGTGCTGCGCTCTGCAACAATCACAAACATACATATTTGAATACGCCACGCTAGAAACCTTGGACGGTCGTCAAAAAAGTCAGAAGAGAATGTACGGGAATCGCCCGAAACTCACAAGTGCACCACCGAGGCGATGATCGCAGTGACTAACGGCTCAGCCTATGAAACAAGCATGAGATAAATGCTTGCCACAATCACCGGAACTGTCTCACCATAACACTCCTGCAGGTGGCAATTTGTCAACTTCACTTGTTCGAGCACGAGCCCACCGAGTGGCTTACCATTCTATACTTCTGGTGGTCGTACGATGGCCGAAGTTGTGGATGAGATACCAGTATGCTACATGGGTCCATAAAATGAGAGAGAGTGCATCCAGCGTACTGCAATACCAATTCAACGCGTTCAGTGCCCGCGTCGATATCGAACGTGACGCAGACTTACCATAGTACGCCAACCTGATGGTTTGGATGGACACATGACGACGACATGGCTACATAGACAACTCGACTTACCAACAATTTCAGAGATATGGTATCTTCGGAGTATTTCTTGTACTGTTTCAGGATCGACAGCGGTTGAGAAAACTCTCGGAAGAAGAATATGCTTGTTGTGTCATACGCACATAGGAGACAGTTTGCGAAAAGGTGATTCCGAGGAACCTGACAGCACGCGCGTAAATCAGTTCCATCGTGTCGCTTTCCTCGCCGCATGAACAGAAACGAAAACCTACACAGCCCCCAATACCAGGCCAATAAGGAGCGCGCCAAATGTCGGCCCCACGTCGATCCGGTGGTTGGCAGCGGAGGACATCGCTCACGTTGTTGGGGAGATACCCGGCTCGTCTCGGACACGCACCATTATAAGTATTCCTTAACAGCCAACCGAATGGCGTGCCGGTCAACCGACACTTGACAGCGGTCGCCAGCTCACTTATTTTTCACCCTACGGGGATGATGGGATGTAACACATCGCGTTTCAGTTGAACATACCTGGGAAACTGGTGGTGGATCTTGTCGTGAAGAGAGATTAGTGGCACCGACTACGTACATGTACATGTATGCCTGCTTGACTGCATGACTGCTAGGCGAATACAGTGTTTTGTTCCAGCCAGGTGCCAACTCAGTTCAACTTTTCAACGTGGTTCCACCCGCCGAAATTATGTAATGTGTTCTGAAACCCATTCCCTCCGGGCCGGGGCCCCTTCCCCCAAAAAGTCTGGACATTGGATTCTCCGGCGCCGGACTTGGGGCTGGACGCGACGCCGGAGTCCGCCGTCGGAGTTCAAACGTTCACGATTGCTCCTAGTCCGGCGGACTCCTGCGGAATGCAAATGTTACTCACCATCGTCTAAGTACTAGTCAGTCCCGATGGATAACCTACTTCAATACTTACTGCAGCAGCCTGCACTTCTT
>JBBPQP010000338.1:0-29645 GCA_038092555.1 Boletus subgraveolens | reverse complement strand
AATGCAAGGTCCCCCCAACCTCGATCGATCGACGACCATCGCGAGGTGCCTAGCACGTCTACGCCCTGCGTCATCTGCATACACAATCCAGAATCAGCTTCGTTCCGGATGGACACGAGGTATATCTGCACGGACCGTTGCCAGCGCAAGGGTAGATTCGGATGTCTCGTCAAGTACTCGATCGCTTCCACTGGATAGCCCGTATTGATAGCGAACAAGGACTGACCCTGGGCCTTTCGATGGGCTCTCAGGCATCCCCGCTGTCTCCTGTTCGGCGTCGTCATTCAGACTCATCCAGTACTCCATCGACCGCGTGCGAATGAGAAATGGTCTGCACCTAGTCGTCAACACAGCGCATAACAGAAATATGGGTTAATGGATGCGAACCGGCTAAGGCATCTGTAAAGCACGCCACGTTCTGCGATATCGTACAGATCCACGTCAATCTTTTCCTTGCTGGAACCTTCCACATTGTCGAGAGACGGGCTAAATGATGTTCATCAATATCATTCATGCTAGACACAATCACAGAGAGGGGAATAGATATACTCACACTCGGCGTGGCGAGAACCCGGCCTTCTGTCTATCTGTGTTGGTTGTGCATATGATGGAATCGGACTCGAATGTGCTATCAAGGAGTTAGTTCCGACGCGCAAACACAGAACGGCTTCCTGCATTCGCACCTCCTGCGGCGGCTATTGTACCTCGCTCCTTGACGAGAAGCGTAGACATCTGAGTGCATCCTCGTCACAGCACTTGCTGAATCCACGGCGTGCGTGCTAGAGAGAGATGATCAGCTTTACATTTACCGCTGCATACTATGTATACACACTCTTGCCAATGAGATGTAATGTGTTCACTGGACGACGATTCCCGTTGCACCTTGTAACTTGAGGATACATTCGCGTCGTCGCGTACCGAGGTTGCATCAGGATAATATGATCGGGAATAGGAGGAATCCGTATGACATGTATCCGTGGTACTGTGGGAGGACGATTCGCGCAGTGATTCGTTATTAGTTGACTTTGGTGTATGCAATTGGCGACATTCCTCGCCAGACACTGAAATAGAGCGAGAGATATCAAGACCGGAAGTCTGAGTACTCTCGGGAATACTCGGGGTCTCATCCACACCAGGTGTTCCTACGTCTGGCAGTGGCCATGAGCTGGCCGTGTCGTTGCCTGATAAGGCTCTACTTTCCATCATATCCGATGCGGCCGAGACAAATGTGGCCACTGCCAGTGTTTTCTCGAGTATCGCCTTGACACCTCGATCTTGGGAGGTCGATGCCGAATGGGTTATCTCAACTATCTCCTCGGTTTGTTCAACCTTGTCAAACTCTGTCTCATTCGGCTTTCCAGCGTTCCAAACAGTCCACTCGGGATGCGTCAAAATTCCTTTGGCTTCGGAGCCATTGAGGATAGAGTGTCGATCTAGGTCACTGTCACCCAGTATTCCTCCCTCTCTCTCGCTGATAGCAGGTAATCCCCTCATCAGTGAGATATTCCAAGAGACGAGGACAAGCTGGCTCACGAGGATGTGGTGTGCGTGGTTCGTTTCTGCTCCCATTCAACTGCAGTAGGGTCCGCTTGCCTGTTGTTATTGAGTCTCAATGATGCCTTGTCGGTTGTGTGCCCTTGCGACGGTTGGGTTTCGGTGGCATGGATGGACGCAGAGATGCTCATCATCGTCTGAATGGTGCGCGGGCTGGTCTGAGCACCAGATGCTACGAGCGCCATTGTAATAGTAACTCGAACGCGAAGACGGATACATACCTGACGAATCAACGTCATCGTCGACAAACCCTTGGAGTTTACTCATTCCCAATTGAGAGGTTTGTGTCACGGTGGGACTTGATTCAGGTTAGCGCACCACTTGGGGTTCCATTCTGCACAAAACAGCGCACCTGTCGACCGGGTTACACTGACCAATTTTGATGTCGATTGTGTTGTACTCTGTTGTAGTAGTCATCGCCACTGATTGACCGGTATGTTCTTGTAAGTTTGTCTCGGATGCCTTGTTCTCCTCGTCGATCGTAGCGCCAACACGGTCGAGAGACGAGTCATGAGGCCAGGATAATTGGACCTGTTCTTCATCCTTGAGGGTTGTGTGGTCTGCTGGTTCCCAGCGATGAAATTCGGCAGACAGTCTATAATCAGATCCAACGACTGACGTGGCGCAGGCGTCATGTTCCTGCAACGAAACTTGTTGCAACGAGTTGTTGGTCCCTCCTTTGATGTGCCCGTTGACCTGACCAGTCGTAGTTGTGCTGAGACTTTCGTCTCTACAGTTGAAGTTAGCCTGTAGTGACATCCCAAACAGCGGCAGAACAAACTCACACGTACCCAAAGGATACCTGGGTGTCATGAGCATCAGGGGACGAAGGAGTCGTACCGGCGTCATCCCCTCCAAGCGGAGGAGTAACGGGAACACAGATTGGCTGTTCGGGAGTTGAATCAATGCTTTCGGTTTGCGTTCTCGACTCAACAGCGATGGAGTTCAGAGTGAGGGTGTGGTGTGGTTCTTGTTGCACCACCGCATGTACGTCCGACTTAATAGTCTCATGTTCGATTTCGTGGTCGCATGATGCCCGCCTGACGCAATCACTAGAAACCGATCTAATCGATTCAGCATACCGACACAAAATCCAATGTGCTCACGCGGACAGTGGAGTGATGGACTGCTCATAGCTACTGTCTATCCTTGATGTACATTCCAAATCCTCCGAGTCCGCTTGCTTGTCGTCTTTAGCAACTCCACTTCTGCGGGATCCCGTGGCTATAGCGTTCTCGGAGGGTGGAACAGCTGAAATAATCTTCCAAGCCTCCTCGTCATCGGTTTGCATTGTCAGCGTAGTAGGAAGTCGTGTCGTAGCGGCTCGCGAGTTTGGGAGTGTAGAGATCACAGAGCGCTGTAGTGTGCGATGGCAGGTCACACCTTCGTCCACTGTGGACACTGACATCTGATTTTGCGCCGTGATGGTAGATATACTGAGTGCAGTAGAGGGCTTCGTAGCCGTGGCCACGGTGTTGCGTCCGTCATCTTTGGTAGCCATGGGCTCCTGGGTAGGAGAGAAAGTCTCGATTTGGTGCTGCGTGGCGAGAGATTCAAAATCGTTACTAGCGCATTCGCTGGAGACTACTCCGGTATGCTGGTCGAAAACACATTCTCCTTTTGTCCGGGGAGCTGAACTGACACCCTCAATCCTACAACGCACGTTAGTCTGCATTCTCGCACAACGTGAATAAACCGACAGGATTTCCTGGCGCGCTTCAAGCACGTCTTCAGGCTGCACTGGCAGGCGGTTAGGCTTGTCGACATCGTCGTCTCTAGGACATGTGACCTGGAAAGCCCGGCGCCGTTCGAGAGCTGAAGCTCCCTCCTCGGGTCGTCGCCGAAACTCGTTACTCGCAATATTGAGGGTGCTCGATTTCTCGCCCCCGCGGTATTGCGCGTATGGCCTCAGGGACCGGCGGTCGTCTCCTGAAACCACATCGCTTGGTCGGATAAGCGAATTATCATAATTGGAAACAGTGTCTTCGTAGCTTGGTGGAGGTTCTTTGCTGCCGCTGAATCCAGCCAAGTATCATCACTTCAGTAAGTCACATGAGGCAGAACATCGCTTACGGGATCCAGGATTCGTAGTCACTGTTTACTCCTGCCAAAGCTTGCATTCGTGTCTGCTTTTCCTGTGCCAAACTAGAAAATGTGAGCCCAGTAGATTGTCTGCCGGAAGACTCTATGCCCAAGGCGGTATGTGAATGCGGGGGACGAACGCAACTGGGGGCGCACTCACTCTCCACAACCCGATCCGCACACATACCATCGCGAGCTTCTCCTCCTGCAGTTGGCGTGAGTGGAGAAAACGACAAAGGGCATTCAGTGGAGTTTTCATCCCGCAGGTCAGAGCCGATGTCTCCGTCAGCTCGAGGTTCGCTTCTCTCGATTGGAACCGTTGAAGAGCTACGGAATAGTTAGCAGAAAGGTCAGGAATATTACAAGCATCACGGAACCTGTCTGTATGCGCAGAGAATACCAAAGCATGTTCTTCAAATTCCACATCTTGTTCGCTGACAATCCCACGAGGTTCATCAGTCAAGGATGCAGCCGTTCCAGCTTGTGGCTCTGAGTAGTAATCGACAGGGGAAGCACTCAGGATGGCTGGAGATAGGCGTTCTGGGGAGTATGGGGAAAGCGACGAGACACCAGGCGATGTCTCAGCACTAGCTGGACGGGAACCAGAGAATGAGGAATGGGAGACGTGGGGCAATTGCGTTGAAGAACACCCATCAATGGGAAGAGATCTGCTCAACATATCAACCTGGGTGCTTAAAAGGTGCACAGAACTGAGTAATGAGGAGATGCCCTGCTGCAGATCCGAGAGAGTACCATCTCCATCCATTGATCGACCACGAACGGTTGACCGGGCTGATAGATCACCACCAACATACCGAGAAATAGCATCGGGATCAGGTAGACTTGAACTCCGGATGCTCTCCATCGTCAAATGATCCGAATAACCTGTGGCGAGTGAGATTGTTTCACGCTCCCTAAATCAATGTAAGAACACCAAGTTGCCAAGCTAACGCTAGGTTACTCACGATGATGTTGCCTGCTCGTGGATATCATACTTTGCTTGCATTTTCGCGGTCGGCTCCTCAGATTCCGATTTCATGTGTTGCTGTATCACTTTTGTCGAGGATGTACCACTGTGGATGAACTCCTCGGACGATTGAGCACCTGCAGCGATAGCCACAATGGCGCAAGCGGACGCGACCTTACTCCCTGTAATTTGTGCAGTATCTGAAGTCGTCTGGCTATCCGATGCTGGGACACATGTCAGAGACAGCGGTGACAGCGGCGTAGGAGGGGCTGATGCCACTCTGGAGACATCCCTGGTATGGACGTCGTCGTCACTCGCCTCGCCAGATGGAATAGTAATAGTTGTAAACGATGTCCCTGCCGTCGTAGCTGAGACCTCCTGTGAAGTGGCGAGCTGAGCAATGTCCTCTGTGTGTTGTGCACATGCCGTGCTTTGCTCGACGGTTGCGAAATAGGGATCCAAGACAGGGGATATATGAACTTGGGGGCCACTAACGTGTTGATCCTCTTCGACTTCCTTGACGACTGCCAGATCGAGAGATTGCTCGCGTGCTGATTGATGAAAAGTTCCGTACGAGTCTGTGATCAACTTCATCCGAGTCTGGTTATCGCGTGCGGGAATAAGGTAAGCAGCATCTAGACTTACATTAGTAGTGCGTTTGTTGTCGATGCTTTCGCTAAGATGCCCATGGCGTGACTCTCCATCTGATTTATACGATGAAACGTCCGTCTTATCCCTAGATTCCTGTGAGTTTCCATGACAAGAAACATGGCGTACACTCACGAGGCTTTTGTGAGAGATACGCGGGTTCCCCCGACATCCATAGAAATCTGAGTATGTTGGGCTGCGCTGTAGGGCCATTCCGAAGCTGGGCTGGTGGTACTATTCCTGCAACAAGAGTTCATTTAGAGCGACCACTGACGAGAGAGACCTATGTCATCACTGACGAGGATGTAATATTCTTTGTATGCAAGGATACCCTGGATGATTCATCAGAAACCTCGCGCTGCTCTTTTGACGTGGTCGACTGGATCGCGATATTGGTCGTCGCCATTGCTTGCACAGCTTCGTATTGTCGCGAGGTCTTCTCATCAAGTCGGCAAGTCTGTTCTTCGCTCCGTATCAGACTGGGAGATGTTTTATTGGTCGATTGTACGGAATCTCCGCCCAATTCCTCTGTCACGCATCCGCTGAGACTAAATTTTGTCTGAACACAAAGATCTCCGGAAGAACCAAAGTTGGATCACTCACGAAGATGTAGTATATGTCGCCAGCTTGCATTTCTCGATATCTTTTGTATCCCGCACGTCCACCTTAGAATCCACGCACTCAGTCTCAGTTCGTTTCTCGTTCCTTTGAGTTGACAAGTTCCCGGCCATGCATACCTCCGACGCCTTCGCACCGGCGTCAATATCGGTGTGTACGACAGAGCTCTCCGTTGAGCATGTGACATTTGAGATAGTCTGAATTCCCATTGCCGAAGCACCTGTGCAGGAGATTAGTTCGCCTCATCCAGGAGACAAGATGATTACGTGCTCGTGTCTCCCTGAAAATTATTCCCATGCTCTTGCACTTCATCGACATTTGTGCGATCTGCTGCGACGCCAACGATATCATATACGGTCGTAGCACGAGTCCTCTCCGGAGTCTTGTGGGATTCTGATGGGTCCACAGCCGCAGTCTCCCGTAGCGTGGTGCTCTTGACATAACCAGAACAAATGGAAGGCACCGAGTTCTGCGCGATAGTTGTATCGTCAACGCTTGCGGAACCGGATTTGCGAACACCAGAAACCCGATCCTGCCACTCTTCATGAACTACGACACGAACCGATGGTTCTAGTGATCGAGTCTCGGTGGAAGTTTCAAAAGACTTTGAGGAAGAAATCGTGCAGCTCTCCTCCAGAGATGGTGAAGTACAGCGGGTGGTGTCTGGATTCGCATTGCCGAGTGGTCGAGTACACGGTTGAGGGTTACTGCTTCGTTCAACTACACCAATGCGTTCAGTGTGATCACCATGATGGGCTACATCTTCCGTTGAGCTACTCCGCTCATTTCTGCTAGCCAGGTTAGCTCGGCTCAGTAATGGAAACGGAAGAAACTCACGGGGTTCCCGTAATCATTACCACTGTTCGTTCATTGGACGACTGACTGTTGGGTTGCTCTCGGGAGGTGATCGAGGTGGGAGCAGGCTGTCTGGGAATCAGGGTCGTTTCCTTGGCGAATGACCTGATATCGACAGCTATCGGTTCCAAGCCCGAGTCCAGGGAACTACCTGCGACGGCTTTCCTAGACGACTGACACGAATCGGTGCTGGATGATTGGGCCGACAGCGTTCGCTGTGCAGAGACTGCATCTTCGGCTACAACAGAGTCGTCCGTGGAAGAGGCGATACATACACTCGTTCGAATATCCACAGCTGAGATACCTTGGGCATGTGTGTGAACATAAATGAAAAGGCGACTCGAAGGAGAATTTACCTTGGTGCCTATCCATGTCGTCGACACGTCTCTGGTCTTGGCTCGTCTTGGCTCGAGACCTATCTACAGAACTTTGAGAAAGTTAGCGTATGCTATAGGTCAAATAATCTCTGATTTCACATACCTGCTACGATGAATCTCGGTTGAAGCTTCACCGAGCGTTACTATAACAGGTGTCGTTGTTGTCGTCTCCGAGGACACCGGCGAACCAACGACCAAGCTCTGCTGCGCCGTGCGATTCACAGTAACATCCTCAATCGTGGACGTTTGATTATTCTTGGTGATCCTACCAGGTTCTGTCTCGGCAGTAGAATCGCGGTCATGAGCAACCTTGATGTGGTCGTCGAGTTTGACCACTGTATGCTCTGAATGTTCCTTGTGTCGGGATTCGGCAACGGCTTCGAACGCAACAGCGGCAATGCACGCTATTGGGAGTACTGCAGATACCACCGAACTCTCTTGGTTGGAGGAAGTCGACTTGAAACTATTGTTGTCAGCAACCATCTTAGTTATCTTCTCCTGCTCTTTTAATTTACTGGCGACACCAGTACTCTCAGGGGCTTCGGTCGCGTCACGATGATGGATTCTAGAATCGCTCATAAGCAAAAAGGATGCAAAGGACGCAAAACTACTTTACCTGGTTTCGTGGCTATTCTGTCTGAAACCATCTTCTTTGCGTACTCTCAACGTCACCAGGGAAGCATCGGCATCACCTTCGGGTCCCAAATACTTGCTAAGAGGCACTTGATATTTTTGCGGAGTGCCCGAAGGGGCTGTCGGGTGCGTCATCTCACCCCAACTGAGACCGACATGCACGGCGTCTGCCTGTCGGAACTCTCTATCCTCACGTTTACCAAGGCGATATCCCGTACCGGGAGGACTACGAGGACGTCAGATAATGACCAACGTATTCAGTCGAGCACCTACAAATGTACTGAAGCAATCTCGGAAACTGGACTGGCCTCCGTCATCTTGTGTGCCGTTTCTATGCTTGATTCCACACCCTGCTCGACTTGGGACAACTTGTTGAATACAGGCAGAACGGGTTTCCGCATCAGGTAGTGTTTCTCTCGCGCCTCGTCCGTACGACCATCCGAAGACACGGAGTTGGACATATTCGCCTTGGTATCAGCTTGTGAGTGGAGACTGGCGTGTAATATCGTAGCGTCTGCGACTCGAGTACCAACATACAAGTTGGAAGAGCGATCTGGAGCGCCTTTTCTCGGGTGGCTTTGGCTTCCATTAGCGTCTACACCATGCAAATCAGGTGAATTCTTACCTTGATGCCCCAGGGACAGATCGGGAAACAACATTAGTATCGTCGAAGATATCATCCTCTTTGCAGGACTGCCGAGTCTGAATCATATCACTGTATGAAGACTGGATGACTGTGTCGTCGATCTCATGGACCGTGCCTGGTGTTGATATGAAACCGAGGTGCCTTCCTCCTGCCTCGTCACGCCCGACAACATGCTGCGCAGTGTGCGGCCCAGGTCCAGACAATTGCGGGCCCACAGGCGAGGGGAGCTGGTAGCGTTTTTCAGTCTCCAAAGCGCAAGCGTCCTCCATGGCGGCCCCCCGTTGTGTCTCCCCCGACACATGCTCGTTGAGCTCAACACGCTCTGTTTTAGGTTGTGCACCTGATCTCGCACTCGCAACGACAGTTGGCCCGAGTGTTCGTCTGAAATGCAATGTCAGAAAGCCATTCTCACATAACAAGACGACTACTAACGACGTGTCAAAGCGAAATCGATCTTTGGACTTTTCCTGAACAATCATCCTACCCGTGGTACGTGCACAACCCAAGTGCCCAGTCGCATTGTTGTCGTCAGTCGTATCCGGGATCAGCAGGGGAGGTGAAACAACTGGGGAGTCATCCGCACGAGTTGAAGCGACCCCAGTGACTATGGCCGCTTTCTTAACCGTGGATGAAACGGCATGGATGGTACTAGGAGACGGCTCCCGTTTACCTGACAACGTTGCATTGAAACCGAGTTGGCTGCGGTGAGAACCGACACCGACATCAAGAGGCGTCATTTTGTTGGGCGGGGACTCCGAAAGCTCGCGATGGTCGAAGGTAGGCGACACAATGATCAACGGCACTGCGACAGGTGTACTGGCTGGCTGGAGATGCGCCGACTTATTGCCCCTGGCTGACGACTCCACTGAGGATTCCATTACTACTGAACGGCGCAATTCAGGGTTGACAGCAGTGTTGTAGCCTTGAGCTCTGGAGTCATTGACTTCTAGAGTCCTACGATTACGATCGACACCAAATGTCGTTGATGCAACCTCGCTAAAGGATGATCAGCGCGCGGTACTGCACAAAAACTGCAACAAACCAATCATTAGCCTCTCCTTCCACGTTGGCCAACAATTGTTCGATCGAGCGAGGAACAGTCGCGCGTATCTGCAGCATTTGGGCCGAGGGGCTTTGAGGTACAGGTCGAGTATGGGGCTTCCCTTCATGAGAGCTTACACCAACCCAAGCTTGGTTGGTTGCGCCCGAAGTTTTTTCAGTCAAATTTTGCTTTGCGACCCGAGGAACCGCTGCAGCGTGCACATTTCTATATAGCGACCCAGTTTCCGTATCGCTGAGTGATTTGTTATCTCTTGTGTGCTCGGCGTGAAGCGATGAGCGACTGAAACCCGCTCCAGAGGGACTGAAACCAGGTAATTGACGACGACCAGTCAGCGGTGAAGATACCCTGACTGCGCTGGATGACTTAGCATGGCTACGAGAGGATTCAGAGAAGAAGAATTGAAAGAAGGAGACACGAACGTCGGACGAGTAAGATCTACTTCGCCCTCAACATCTTGGTGGTTGCGTTTGATGGTATGTTCAATAGAATGGGGCTGCTTCTTAGGAGAGCCAATTGGAGGAGTCGAATCTGCAGAACTACCGAATGGTTCCGGAAGCAGAAAATGACTGATAGGGGAAAGACACCCATTGGTACGAGGACTCGTAGCCCTGGGTACATCGTGTGGGCGACTATCGCCATGCTGAAGAGTAGTGTCTACGCGTTGAGATCTTGTAAGACGACCTGGCAGCAGCGCAGAGAGTGAGGGAGTCCGAGGACGGGATGGAGAATTCTTGAAAGTTTCTGGATCTTGTTTGTTGACGGTACAATCAGCTAGGGAGCTCCTGATGTATAGATCAATCACTCGCAGACGAATGGAACGCGAAGCAAGACAAACCTAGGAGATTGTGCAGCATTGCTCAGTCTGCGGATCCTGTCAACTACCCGCCCAGTTTCAGGGAACAAACCTGAAGACTGGGTGGCCGGCGACCTTGGTGGTTGGCTACCTTTGATATCGAGGGAACCATACCCATATGTTCGGGAACATGAATGTCCCTGGAGAGGCTGGGATACAGTGTCAGCCCTGAAAGACTCGCTAGCTACATCATCGTTGCGAAGTGTCGGAAGAACAGAAAGAGGTGAACTTTGGGTGGATTGAGCAGTCGTCCTTACTCTTTCCGTCTGGGAGGTTGCGGAGCCACATATTTCCTCTATCACGTGGCGGCTGATGGGGGACAGAGGCGAGCTACAATGATGCTTATTGATGGAGTGATCACGGCTGAGGCGAGCATGTGAGCCAGAAAATTGATGATGGACGTCATGAACAATGGGTACCTCCTCTCCATAGACATGGCGTAATACAACCCATTATCTGGAATTACGCGTGAAATGTCGCTATCCAGTAACATGCTTGCCGAACTCTGCGTTTGAGAGGTACGAAAAGAGTTGCATGAACGTTTCGCAGTATTGGAGACGACGAAAGAACTTTGTTGAGGGGCCTCACGCTCTTGAATGATGTCCCATCGCATTTCGGTCGCAAAACAGAGAACTTCATACCGCTTGACCTAGTAATGTTGACTACGTGAGTGCCAAGAGATGACATGCACCTAGCACTCACGGTCAATTGTCGACCTGCGTAGGTAATAAGAGCGCCGTATGGTAATCCAGTTCCTGCCTTGCCGATGCCTGACACAGATGATTGTGAAGAGGAAAGATGAATGGGTTCGGATTCTTACAGTAGTGGCCCTAACGTTCGAAGACCAGCCCGACAGGACAGGACAGACATCAGTTTGACATAAAAGACGTGAAAAGAACGACCTTACCTCTAAGAACGCCCGTGCAATGAACTGAGGCCCACCATACGCTTCTGAACATGGTACAGCATAGTCTGGTATGATGTTGTCCAACACAAGCACCTGCACGCGGCGTCACATGTAGCCTACTCAAACTCCGATAAAGGCCTGGCAATAATCGGCGTACCCAGACAAGCGGAAGTGGTGCTCCATGTAGTATAATATCCTGGGTACTCTTTCGGGCATCTTCGAAGACTTTATCACGTCGCGAAAGTCTGTTCTCTGTTGGAGACAATGCTGCTGTATGACATTCTGCAGGAAACAATCCACGGCAGTCGATCCGTGGGCTTGTACCCTTCTTGAAAGGAGAAAGGTTCGATTTGTCTAATGTGAGTGGCAACATCGATTGGACTGAGGGTGTAGGACGGACGAACACTGAAACATCTTTAAATGTATAAATACCATCAAATCACGCCCTTCTACTCGGTCCCTGCGAGTATGCGGATCCGGCGAAGGACGATGTCACATCTCTGGTCCGAAGAGTGGCTTATGTGACGCTTTTGGGGCGACATAGAGCATCATGTCCCAGGGCGGGGAATGTTATCTCCACCAAAATGGAGATGCCATGCTTGGGCGTAACTGCACTTGCCTCCCACAGACGTTGCCTCGCGGTCCATGCATGTTGCAAACTAAACAGGGCACAGGCACGACTTACTACGGTACAAATATTGGCTGTGGTTCGCCCAAGGAAGACAAGACTGATCAGTAACAGGCGTAAATAAAGGATTCATCCGATAAAGTTGGACTGAGAAACCCTGGACCAGCCACTGACTGTCGACGGGCTTCTGGGATGGACAGCATCCCTGAATCACCCCTGCACCCCGGGTCAAGGGCATCAGAAAGGCACGACGGATCCAGCTCCAGCTGACACACCACATGCTATTGATTCGGAAATCCGGGTAGAAATGTCGTCGATATGATGATGGTCACGTCGAAATGGCTCGTTACATAACAAAAGCCGGCTTCCGAATGACACCGCCAGTGCATGAATCGCCTATTCTGACATGGTTTTTCGGTTCCCGGTCAAGCTGCGGCCTGCAGTGCATAGTACCAATGAAGCGATAGTCAAGCCTGGGCCCGCTGAGCGCTCTGCGTGCACGACCATATTCAATGACCCGTAGCAATGAGCGTGTAAGTATACTTAAAGTATACTTGTACAACGAATATACTTCCAACTGGCCCGAATCCGTGATTCCGTGGCAAGATATCACCAAAGTGCAACCTTGATGCGTGCTTTTTTGACCAAAAGAAAGAAAAGAAAGAGGGTCAAAACGAATGAAACAGTTACATGATCGATAGTGAGACGAATGCCCGAAACGACACTCGACAAAAATTCCCTCTTGTCCCGCCTAAGGTTTTCGCTGGACGAGCCTCCAGATTTCATCTCAGACGGCGAGTGGGACGACTTTGCCTTCCACATCCTCAGAAGACGAGCGATCATGCCTCTCCTGAACAGTCTTTTGTACTTTGAGTTGAATACTGGTCGACTGGACTGACGAGGTGGCTTGCGACGAATTAGTGGGTGCCCAGCCGATCGGACCGGTCTATACAGGGATTGGAGATGAGCTACAATCATGGGACAGTTACTAAGCAACTCACATTCATGTCATACGTGCCGACCATCTCTGCCTTGAGTGACTCCCGAGTAAGAAGGGTATCCAAGAGGGTCTTTCAAAGGCAGGGAAAAAGAAAAATCAAATCACTGCATGGCACACAATCGTGACATAGACGAAACTCACATTCGTGTAAATACGACCAATGGGAATGGCGAACATGCCATAGAGATTCGTGCTCGGGAGAACGATAAAAGTAATCAAATCACCCATGGAGAAGATCCCGGCGAAGAGACCCGTCTGGATGGCGCCTCGAATGAGTCGGTTGAGAGCTGTATCCGTCTTGCGGAAACCGGTTCGCGAACGGGAGAAGACGATGATCAAAGTAACTAGTCATCGTAAATGAGTATATTGATGTTATGGAGGTTGGAAAAAAAAGAGCATACTGGTGATAAACATATCCACGACGACTTGCATGGACAACCAGGCAATGACGAGGGGCGTAATACGGGGTAACTCGGCCAAACTAAATGATTATGATCAGTCTAGTGCGATACAACACTCGTAAGACGTACACTTTAATGATCCAAGCCTCGATGCTGCAAATCATACCTAGAATGAACGAAGGAATTGCCAGGAGGATAACCACGCCATATAGGATCCTGCTGCTGGTCAAACGCCAAATCCTACGGCACACAGATTCAGTTTGAGATCGGGCTGCTGTATCTGTATACTTGCCTAAACCCTAGATATATTTGCGTCACCAAGGCAGCAAGCGCCGTACCAACAGGAGTAAATGTGTATGGCCATTCAGCCACTTCGAGGACCATTAGGACCATACTGAAATGAACAAGCCGCATAATTACACACCTGCAAGAGCTGCTGGATTGTCATAGTTCGTCACGCTGGAATGCACTGAGCACGGGTAGAATCAAAGGTTAATGAGGCTACGAACGTATAATTCCATGCCATATATATGGCTCTGCGGAAGCAATCAGGTCACTTCACAAGCACCAGATAATGAATAGCACTCACGAGGCACTATGGAAAGTATCCAAAATGAACAGGAAGAGCACCATATACCTAAAATCGCTGGTCAGAGTTGTGGACTGGCGGATGGGTGAGCAACCAACTTTGTTACTGGCCGATCATTGAATTCTGGAGCGAGGATAAGCTATTGTGAATTCGACTTTTTTGCGCCCACTTACTTGTCCGGTAGTACGCAGCGAACTGGTACGTGACAAGGCCATACAGGAATGTATTGACTTGGAAAGTACAAGGGTTCGTCAGTATCCACGTCGATACGATGCAAGTCGCCGCCACTTACAGAATATGCCCACTAACAGTGTACCTATAATTCGATCCCGTTAACAAAGACCAATCCACAAGTTGGGTACGCCGTTGCACGTACCAATGGTTGTGTCATACAAGCCCATTCTGAGTTCGAGTTGGCTGAGTCAAGAAAGGCCGGACGACTAAAGAACAACTTCGGCGGGGGATGGGATGGACACACCCATACCCGATTCACTCGCAAGATATACTCATTCGTGAGGGACCCTGCAAAGTCCTTCCCAAAAATGGGTTCCCGTGCGCAGGAAGAAGGTCCCAACCTCCGTCGTCCCTTGAAGTTCCCCAGCAGTTACCAAACCGAGTAAATTTGGCACCCGACGAGATGGCAGTGAGCGAACTTTGTCAGAAGCGGCGCTATTTACTTAACATTTTTTTTGAATTGTTTTGTAGACGATAATATCGCGCTTAAAGCCTCCATGTCGCCTGGCAACTTTGGGGTTCCCCGACGCATTAAGTTGCACTCCGAGCGGAAGCGGTACTTAGTAGACGGGCGGATAAGTCCGATCAGGCGTAGGGAATACGTTACATAATCACATCGCGGGCGGCCGCATCGCGTATGCGTACGTTACATTTCATGTTTGTCCTCGGAAACCTTCAAATGCGGGCTGTCGATACGACTATAAGCTGGTGTGTATTACTAGTCCGAATCGTCGCGATCAGAGGTGGTCAGGTTAACAAGCTCACGATCGTGACGCACTGCAGTAGTTCATGGCTGGTGACTTTGACAGAACTCTGGAGCGGGTCCGTTACGACCGCGGGCGACAGGATTCGCATTGATACAATTGTTACTGACGGTAGTAATCGATAACTTCACCTTCAGCCAATTCCCCGGTTTCGTGGGAGATTATCGATGTGGGTTGACGTATACATATTCGATTCTCTAGATCGGTGCTGCAGCGCGTTATGCCCCCTACTGACCTTTCAGATCCGGGCCCAGACACTCCTCACATGTCCTGAAAACCTGCAAGGGCTGACTAAATGATGTTGTCACCCCTCATACATTCGCCTTCCGTATCAAGGGATCGGTTTCCCTGGCCGGGTACTAGAACATAGTACTAAGTATTTATCCGGACCCTTTTCGATTTCTGCTATTGGTATTAATCTGATTAGGTATATCAATTGGTTCCTCGGATTTCTCCTCGCGTTAACCAGGTGTTATTGAAATTCAAGGACTCGCACGTGCCGACGCATCTGAATCGAGCCTAGTTCGGCAATAAGGTCCTCCAAGCTGCAAGTATCCTAGGCATGACCGATTTCAACGCAATGATTTCGGCGTAATTCAAATGGCACTTACTCGATCATTGGGTGCTGTTACACTGGCATAGCCCGAGTGTTGCAGCCTATCCGAATGATCATCATATCAGCGAGTGGACTTAGCCGAGAATTTTCTGGTAACAACGGGTTACCACCCACGACCATTGTAAATCTAATGATCCATCCGAGGCGGCTACAATTTGTATTGCCTCTGATGCGATCATTATGCCTCTCAACGATGTGTTACGGAAACATAGTGACCAAAAACGCACCCGCGCAATCTAGTGCCGTAAGCATGCCTGGTAGCGTTGTGGTGGAAGGATCTTCGCGTTGTTGTTCAAGTACTCAGGTAGCCCATTATCAACTTTGTACGACCTTTGCCGGACTTGACAGTACTCGAGTACTCGGGATCAGCCACACTCTGGACACGGCACACAACAAGCAATGAAAACGCTCGCAAAGCTGTTTTAAATCGTAAGAATGTGTGGCACATACCACCATGTACTGTTAACCTACTGACTATTCTGTGGACGGGCATGTAGACGTCATCGATATCTAGCAATGTTCCGGGATGACCGGGCTACAGTACCACTCGTTAAGCGGTTTCTCCATCCGAACAAACGGAAGCAAGAGGATCGGAATTGGGCGAAACGGACACAAGTCGCAAGCGTCGCCGTTTCGATGGTGGACTTCTTCCAAAGTGGTTTCCACGGTGGGAACCTATGTGAGGAGATCCCGAACATTCAAGTTGGACCGCTGTTAAGCAATCACCCATGTGCGGCTTTATCGCTCTAAGATGATCGTGTTCCATTGTTTCAAATTTACGAAGGGAGTCAATGGGATAGTATGAGAAGTGTATAATGTAGATCAAAGACGGAGATAGTGTACTAATGGTACAAGGTCGATGGTCCTAATCCATAGTGAATACTACATCGTTATGCACCCTTTAGGACAGCTTCTGTAATCATGTCCACTCCGAACAGGGATGTTGGGGGATTGGACGGCGTCCTGTCTCGCTTTTCGGTCTCTTTCCCTCCCTTGTGAATCACGAGGGTGAGTTTCCTGATCAAGACCAACCTCTAGTCCGCGTTGCCCCATCTCCTGTTGTTTGATCTCCGCGGGTATCAGCTGCGTCCCGCTACGCCGAGTACTCTTTAGAGAAGCAGAGTCATTTTGAATCCTTGCTTCAGGGTGCCCCTTGGCTAGTTGCGACTGGGCCTCGAGCTGAGCCTGTGCGAGCGTCCTATCCAGTCTTCTCCTATCGTCCTCGGCCTTCGCCATCTTCTGCCGAAGTTCTCTACGCTCTTGCTCTAGTTCTTCTTTCCAAGCGCGATCGTTCGCCTTCTCGGCCTCCTCCATCTCCTTCTGCAAGTCGGTCAGCTCCTCTGCGTGTTTCTCCTGTAACTTGGTTATCTCTTCGGTAAGCACAGCGCCAGCGGAAGTCTCATGAAACTTCTTTCCGGCCTTCAGCTCACGCTCGAGCTGCGTCGTTATGGGTGAGAGGGGAATGAGCTCGGAGATGATCTCTTCTGCAGAAACAAGGTCGTTGTCGTGACGAAGCATTTTGGCTCTGCCGTCGAGAAGAGGTTTGAAGGTCTCGTTCGCTAGGGTTTCCTCCCGATCCTTTCCTTCTTGCTCACCGACGCGGCTCCAGTTCGTAGTAACTATGCGAACATTGGCGAGGTTTTTGTCTCCGCATAGCGCGCGGAACACTCTCAGGTTCTTTAGTGAAGTACCACCGACTCGCGGATCTGAGATGCGATGCATATAGATGAGACCGTTGAGCTTCTGCCATGAGCTACAGATCGTTGACGTTCAACAAAGTCATGCTCCGCAGATGAAATGATCGTACTCACCCGCCTTCGGGTCCCAAAGTGTGAGAAATCGTTTCTAGAACATCCACGTCAGCGACTCCTTCCCGGGAGTCATCAAAACCGGGAGTATCGATAAGCACGACGGTACGGCCAGTCTTCTGATCAATATATCGAGCCGTCTGGGTGGTAGATGTTTCGGAAGTAGGACCATGACCGATAATGATCGTGTCGTCTCCGGTCAGAAGACGGACGAACTGCAACCGTGAAGTATAAGCTTGAGTTGGTCAAAGTCACGGCTACTCACCGTTGACTTTCCTACCACACGGCAACGGAGGCTTCAGTTCGAATATATTCAGCGTGATGGTCAAGGCAAACCCACCAGTACCAGTTATGCCCATGACGCTGTGGGTTCATTTTTAAAAGCTACAGTCAATGTAGTACGCATATACAAGAGAATACTTACGCAATCACCACAGGAGAAACATCTCGGTCGTCAACTTTCTGCATGAAGGCTGGACAAAGCGCGTGAGGTCGAATAGAAATTTAGAACGCGACGAGTGGTTTAAGAAAGAGTAAAGCCCGGAGGTTGGAATAGTGGAACACAATTTCGTTCCAGTCACCGAACTCAACCCCAAACCCTCAGGTTGAAGGTGTGTTCCGAATATCACACTTTGACCCGATGGACACAGGGCGGTAAGTGCCTGCGACTCGTAAATTTTACAAGCTGTGCATGTACGTCGTGTGAGTGGGCTGGTGAATTAGCCAGGTATTCCAGGGGGTACGACTGCCACTTATTATGTTATGGATACACTGGAAGGCCCGGTGCGTGTCGGACTCGTTTCTGTTGCGAACTCCCCAATTATGTAATCATCTCCGTTCATTGGGCCACAGCTTGCCAGTGAGGACGGACAGGGTTCAAGCTTCAAGATTAGAAGGAAGGACTGCCTCATGTCGAGGTGCAAGCACTTGGGTTATTTGGAGGACAGGCCTCAGGGTTTGGGGTTCCGTTCGTGGAATAAAGCCTCATTTCCCTTCCCTTGTCTTTTCTTCTAAACACTTCTAGCACTTTCACCCAATCCAACATCCGAACGCTCACATTTTCTCACTCCAGGCATGCAGACGGTAGCAGACGACCATGATGTTTCTCCTGTGATGATTGCGTACTATTCTCCCATGCGTACGAAATAAACCTTGTAGCTAACTGGAGCATGCAGAGTCATGGGCACAACTGGGACTGGTGCGTCTACCTTCACCCGCGATGCGAGTTATGGTCTACGAACTCATTTCGTCCTTCCCTTGTCCCAGGGAAGTCAACGGTGAGTAAACCGACTTTGGCCCGATGCAAGCTTATGCTTCATCTTGACAAACACTGGCACAGTTTATCCGTCTTCTTACCGGGGACGATAGAATCCACATCGGTCATGGACCTAGTTCCGAAACTTCCGTTATCCAGACGGCTCAATATATAGACCAGAAGACTGGCCGCACTGTCATACTCATTGACACACCAGGCTTTGACGATTCTCGGGGTGTTTCCGACACCGACATTCTGAAGATGATCTCGCACATGTTGGGGCCTGAGGGTGGGTAAGTGAATTCGATTTGCCTATGGAGTACTACTTTATGATTATCATCAATTTGTAGCCCACGGCCAAAGCTCAACGGTCTCATCTACATGCATCGCATCTCGGATCCGCGAGTCGGTGGTACTTCACGAAAGAACCTCCGAATGTTCCACTCGCTCTGTGGCGACGACAGCCTCGCCAATGTTCGTGTCGTTACTACGAACTGGGGTCGTGTCAGCGAGCAAGAAGGAAAAGATCGGGTGGAGGCCCTAAGGAATGAGGCCTTCAAACAACTTCTTGATGCCGGAGCTAAGATGCTTCGTCACGACAACAACCTCGGTTCCGCAGAGAAGATCATGTCAGAGCTCATTCCCCTCCCGCCAATAACGACGCAGTTTGAACGTGAGCTGCACGAAGGAAAGAAGTTGAATGAAACAGCCGCGGGTGGCATACTCACCGAAGAGATGGCCGAGTTGCAGCGGAGACATACAAGGGAGCTGGCCGAGTTGCAGAAGGAGATGCAGGACGCCCTGAAGGCAAACGATCGTGCGTGGAGAGACGAGTTAGAGCAGGAGCGTAGAGACCTCCAGCAGAAGATTACCGATGTCGAGAACGAGCGAAGAGAATTAGAAAAGAGGGTTGGGGAGTTACAAGCAGACGTGGATAACTTGAAGTCGAAATCTGGAAAGCAGCCTAGTAGGTGCATAATTATGTAGTAGCTATGATTAATCCGAGCCCCTTCTTGTCTTGCGGATCAATACACGACTACATATTTTGTGTTTACCCGAGAATTGTCTTTTCCAGCCACCTCATTGCACGCCGCGCTTAGCAGGTTCGAATTAGGACCAATTCTATTCGTTAGGGGACGATGAATGACCCCGCACAAAGAACGATACTTCCGGTCCCGATGTATTGGCAGAATTCACGAAGAACGTCAAGTCATTCAATCTATTTCCTCGAACGACGAGGGTTAGCCAGCCAGGGTGCAAAGTAACTGACATTGAGGAGGTTTCGAGGCATTGGAACTCTCTCGCAAGACCATCCCGGTGGATCCATGATGCATGGGGCCTAGGACGCGACCGGACTCCACCGTTGCAAAGCATGAAAATTCAGTCCCTTTCCACTGGCTGGTATTTCTGCGATCCCTGCCATTTCTGCCCGCTGAATGTAGGTTATATATCTCTAGTATCTAGTATCTACCCTCGAGGAGATAACGGAGCTAGCCCACAAGACGTTGAAACTTTGCTTACAAGGACACGACCGTAGGTTCTGGCAGCTCCCTGTCATGCCTAATTCAACATGATCGCCAGGCATGAACAATTGAACAAAATATTTCGATCAGTTCCAGAATTCCCAACTTGGTACACTTCAAACTGGCAGACCCGGCTGTTAATCACTGGAATAGGTACTCCAACTTGTCCTTATTTGAGCGTGTTGTCTTGAAGGATGTGTTGATTCTACGTACATAACTCAAACGGTAAGCTGCCACACAGTTCGCCGTCAAGGTTACGTTACGGGCCCGTCTGTGCACTCACAGAAAAGCTGTGTTGACGTCTTAAGAAAACTTGAAACTTTCGTCGTGAGTCTTAGTCTTCTGTCGCCCGTGGTCCACTATCAGCATCTGGGTTGTTGTCTCTCGTTCCCTCCGAACCTTCGAACCGTGAACGGGTTTTGCTTCGCGAACGAAACGCTAGAGCTGTGTTGGATCAAACACGTGTTGATACGGTTTTTTCCCAGAAGACGGCCCATGCTTGTCCACTGTGACTCCGTGCAACGTTTCTTGGAGCAAACCCTGATCTATGAGCGTTCGAGCGCTTGAACATCGATCATTATGGAAAGCCGGACAACCGTGCTTCAAGAAGCACTGGATTCAGTCATCGCCTCGACATCATGGTGAGCCCTCAGCCTCTGAGCATCGACGGTTCTGAATTCGAATCAGGAAAACGATTCACACAGAGTGAAGTTGCAATGCTGAATCTACGGGACTCGAAACTCTGATAGGCACCCTACCACCGCAATTCTAAAGTAGTCACCATGCGACTGCGGCGTGCCAGACTCGGCCCACAGGGGACTTTGAACAATGTTATTATTGCTTAGATCTGCTGCGCAGCCTCTCGTCGAGTTGATCGGTATTCATACACCAGCGCTCTACCCCAAGACATTGCCTTCGGGATTAGTACCTGCCATCCCTGCATTAATCTACGTCTGAAATGGAACTCAGATGCATTAGGCGACAACCACAACACCGTCAGGTCAAGCTGTGGAACACAGGGGATCGGGGTGTTGTCTGTGGAATAAAATCACATTCCACCATCTCTTTATTTCTTCCCTAATTGCTCGTTGGATTCTTACTGTCCTTCGAGAGCCATGTACGACCAAGATCAGTCTCCTGTGGTAGTTGCGTATGTATCTTTTTCCATGTACGTAAACTCTCTAGTTAACACAAAGCCAGGGTCATGGGTTCAACCGGGGCTGGTACGTTTACCTTCGATCATAATGTTCGTTGTATCTTAGCCCAAGCTTCGCTTCCCGTGTTCCAGGAAAGTCAACGGCGAGTAAGTCAGACTTTGACCTGACGCAAGCTCATGCTTCGGGCGCACAGTTTGTCCATCTTCTCACTAGAGACGATGAAATTCGCATTGGCCATGGACTTGAATCTGAAACGTCCACCGTCCAGACGGCTCAATATATTGATCACAAGACTGGCCGTACCGTTGTGCTTATTGACACCCCAGGTTTCGATGACTCACGGCAAAGCATTACTGACATGGACGTTCTGGAGATGATCTCGCGCACATTGGGAGCCGAAGGTGGGTAAGTATGATCAGTTTGTCTGCAGATCCCAGAATATGACTTTGTGAACATCGACGACCTGTAGCCCACCGCAAAAGCTCAACGGTCTCATTTACATGCACCGCATCGCGGATCCACGGGTCGGTGGTACTTCTCGCAGGAACCTCCGAATGTTCCGCTCGCTCTGTGGCGACGAAAATCTCGCCAACGTGCGCATTGTTACCACGAACTGGTGTCGCGTCAGTGAACAGGAAGGAACAGATCAGGTGGAAGCCCTGAGGAATGAGGCCTTCAAACCACTTCTCGACGCTGGAGCCAAGATGCTTCGTCATGACAACAATCTCGGTTCCGCAGAGAAGGTGATGTCCGAGCTCATTCCCCTCCCGTCGATAACGACGCAGCTCGAGCGTGAGCGGCATGAGGGAAGGAGGTTAAGTGAGACATCGGCTGGCAATGTGCTCGGAGAAGAGATAGACAGATTGCAGGAGAAACATGCCGAGGAGCTGGCCGCCTTGAAGAAAACGATGAAGGAGGCCGGGGAAGCGATCGATCGCGCTTTTACATCAGAGCTGGGGCAAGTGCGTAGACACATGGAACAAGTGGTCCAGTCCGGCGAGAGAGAGCGACAGAAATTAGGGGATACAATCCAGCAGCTTCGAACAGAAGTGATCAACTTGAAGGAGGAACTGGATGGTCGGGGCTCGTGCACAATTATGTGATACAGTAGAGTCTATATAATGAGGCTTGGGTCCAGCTTGGACCACTTGACGGTGCTGCGTAGTGACGTAGTAGTAGTCGCGACAGGTTCGAACTTCAAAATCATGACGCGTGTCGGGACCACCGATGGACTCTTCCTTTGCACCACTCGGCGACTCGAGTACAGTACCCATTGCCCCGCCAGTCACATCAATTGTTGCCATTCCTGTTTTACAAGAAGTTCTTCTGCAATTTCCTCGATTACAGTTACATACTCCAGCCGCGGCCACCTCGAAACAGCCACAACGGCCTCATGCCCAATGCCCATAAAGTTTCATGCGCGAGCTCTCTAGCGAGGATCCACTGGCACGCATTTTGCGTGCTCCCTTTAGTGCGGCCTATTCGAATTTGAAGCTGGACACGCCCTCAGACCCTGCTCAGCGATCACCAAGATAGCTGGGCGCCAAAGGTCCATGGAAAACTCTCTTTGTCCAAATATAAAGCCAGTGTCGCCTACCGGTTTTCAAGTCGACTAGTTCACGACTCCCCTTTCAACGAACAGACCATGCTCGTACGAAAGTCGTATTCCGGCCGGTACAAACTCATTCTTGCATTTGATGTTGGCACGACGAATAGCGGTATCTCGTATTGTATCCTTCAGCCGGGACAAATTCCCGAAACGCGTGGAGTTACTAGGCAAGGTTACTTAACCTCTTCGTGTCAAGCTTTCTTGACCTATTTCTAGGTTTCCCGGCCAGAAAGTAGGCAGCGGCAATGCCAAAGTACCTTCTATCTTATATTATGACGATAGTGGTAACGTCAGAGCGGCTGGAAGCCAGGCACTCGAAATGGATGCAATCGAGACTGCGATGGATGAAGGATGGACGAAGGCAGAATGGTCAGTCAGTTACCACGTAACGACACTCTTAGAACTCGCTCATCGATCCCAGGTGGAAGCTTCACCTCCGTCCAAGGCATTTGCCGTCCGGTCATATCAAGGAAGGCAATATTCCCCCACTCCCGCGCGGAAAATCCGCAGTCGATGTTTTGTCAGATTTCATCAAGTATCTCTTTCAGTGCGCTAAAACATATATCGAGGAACATTACATGGGATTCAACTGGCCATCAATCGAAGATTCCATGGAGTTCATTTTCACTCATCCAAACGGCTGGGAGGGCGCACAACAGCAGCAGTATCGTCGGGCGATCGAGCGTGCTGGTCTCATTCCCAGTACACCCGAGGGGCAATCTCGTGTTCATCTGCTAAGCGAAGGCGAAGCGAGCCTTCACTATTGTGTCTCAAGTCTTTGCGAGCAACCTGCCAGCACTGAGCCTCAAGGCATTGTCATCATCGACGCCGGCGGGGGAACCATTGATCTGAGCATGTATTCGATGACGTCCAGTCCGATCTCGTGCAACGAGATTGCTCCAGCCGAGTGTACGTGATTGACTCTGACAACGAAACTACTCCTAACTTCTCGTTGTCCCTGTGTAGGCCGTCTCCAGGGCTCGATGTTTGTGTCCCATCGCGCGGCCGATCTGTTGAAAAGTTGGTCGTTTTCTCCTTACCATGCAGGTGCTGATTCCAGATACTAAACGACAGGAAAGCTTGAAGGCTCGCCTCACTGCAGTGCTGAGGAGCTGGACGCCCTTACATGCGAATTCGACCAGAACACGAAGCCCACCATCAACAGTGCTGACAAACCAGTGTATCTCAAGATCGGCACTCCTCGCTACAATAATCCGCAATATAACATTAAACGCGGGGCGCTGAAACTCTCGGGGTAGGATTCCACTGATTCTAAATCTACGTTGTTGGCAGCGACTGATTTTATGTCTTTGTAGCGAAGAGATCACAAGCCTGTTCGATGAACCCATCAACGCTATCATCGACGCGTTTGAACAACAGTGCCGATCCACGAAGATGAAGATCTCTGTGAGTTCTTCCTTGGACAGTATCACTATGCTTAATCATTTTCAGATGGGGTTCCTCGTGGGGGGATTGGGAACCAACGGGTTGCTCTGGAGTCGCCTTCAGTCGCATTTCGAAAGCCAGGGCATTAAGCTTTCCCGTCCCGACAATGATATGTATGTGCTTCTTGTTGTATGTTACTCAGTTCCGTCACGCGTTTCAGAAACAAGGCGGTCGCCAACGGGGCACTGTTGTCCCACATCGATCCTGATAATCATCTTGTCAAGACTCGAGTAGCACGTGCTACGTACGGAATACCCCATTATGTTTTCGTAGATGAAAACAACCCGGAGCACCTTCGCAGGAAGAGCAAATGGGAAATGCATTCTTCGGGCAGATACCGAGTTCCCGGAGCCTTTGATCCGATTCTTCGTAAGGTTCGTTCTCTTCGCGGGTCAAGGGTCGTGATTCATGCTCGGAACTTACACACCATTGTTCACAGGGAGATCAAATTGACGGGAAGAAAGAAATTCGACATCCGTTCAGCGCCTCGAGACGTGACCAGTCAAGCTTCGCTGATCACCAGGTACGCATCATGTGTTATCGTGGCGCTGTGTCCAATCCGCGATGGTTAGATGAAGATGCTTGTAAGCTCCTCCATACTAAAACTCGCGTGCCCGTTTTGATATCAACCCCTTTAGCATCCTTTTCCGAACTGTGCACAATCCAGGCAGATCTACATAAGGCAGCAACGGTTGCGTTTAAAGCGCAGTCGGGCGAGACTTACTACCAAGTTCATTACAACGTGATTGCATTGTTCGGGAACACGGAGCTCACTGCTCAAATTGCTTGGTGGACGAACGTGAGTCAAGAATATTTGGATCGTGATCTCTTTTCTTTCACTAACTTGATGGCGTCTTTAGAGAACTGAAGAACGGTAAGCCCCGGCGTATTCGATCTGTTATGTTTTCTAACTTGAACTCAGAGCTCCAGCAACGATTGTTTACCACAACAACTGAAAGGTTCGCAGGACGAGTAGCCTGGAGGGTGCATGTCGGGATACCTTGTTCGTCACCCCGATTCTCCTTGCAGCGAGCAGGTAGAATCATGAGATCTTAAGATCTGACAGATCGTCAATGGCCTGTCCTAGAGTGCAGCCCACTCACCTCATAGACTACATTTTCCGGTCGGTCTAAACTTTGCTATTACGGATAGAAACGCCTGGCAAAAAACGGACTTGTCTGATAGTATGTTAGAATGGGACACTATGGTATATATTCACGTGCTGTCCTCACTTCGCGATGCATTTTCTCCCGATTTCTGTCTCATTTCTCGTGGTGTATTCTGTATTGTCATGTATTGCTCTCAACCTAACGGCCCTATGGTACTGTTGTGAATGTATGGTGCTCGCGGAGCCCCCGGTGGTCCGATGAGGTTGTTCAACGGCCCATTTTTATCGGAAATCAACGTGTATTTCGAACGACCTGGACCTTCGTGCGTACTCGTGTATATAGTGTTGGGGATGCGACATAGCGCGGTGAAGTACGTAGTCCGAAACACGAGATCGACACCATAAGCACTTGGAGTTACATAATGTGCGGAGACTACTGCCAGTGAAAACCCGAGATTCATAACCACAACCTCTTAAGCGGCTCCCGACTTTCAATCCTGGTCTGAAAACAGGTGTGTACGATGAGTATGTTGTCAGTAGGTTGTTTTTTCCAGACTCTGTCTTCACTCTCCGTCGACTCTCCAAATGTCTCAGCCGCACCCTTCAACTCTTTGGTCTTATCCTGGGCCTTCGAACGGCGGAGGAGAAAGCAAACGTAGTCTTTGTCTCCCTCGAGTTTCCCATGCTCCTCCTCCGGATCCTCGGTCGCATGATAATTCAGGATGCCGATCGCCCACTCGTCCCTTTCAATATCGAGGTCTTGCGTGGAAATCTGGACTTCAATCGGTGTGAAGTCTGGGTGGTCAGTATCGAGGGTGTGACTGACGTTGAACTCGTAGTGGTTTGTTTTGTCCGTGGTTCGTAGATCTCCGATAGCGATCATCAACCACAACAGTAAACCCCTGCGAGACAAGGTAAACAAGGTGTCTCCGTGTACCTTCGTTGCGCTCTCGGCAGGGAACCGATCCGTGCTGATCTCCTGGTAGCACTCGGGTGAGTGAGCGATGGCTTTCGTCCGGCCATGTAAGGATGGAGTTCCTGCCCATGCGAAGATCCCCCACTCATCGCACCTCTGGATAATGACCTCCATCAACCGGTAGAATGCCCAGTCACCCTCCCCGTAGGCGATCGGGAGGTTGACATCAAAGATACCGATGAGACAATACGAGAGATCTTCGACGCGCGTCGTCTGCCTTTTGGATGCCCAGTACATCCTCTGACGAATGTTCTTCGTCCCAGGTTTGAAGGAAGTAAGGTCAGAGCGGGGTATATTGGTGATCCGTGATATGATTTGCATGAGATGGTCGTTCTTCTTGTCGTTGGGCATATTGGAGAGCTGTTCCCAGTTCTCGCCATAGAACTTGATTTTCTTCGGCGCGAGAAGCTCCTGCAACGTCCACCCTCGCGTGAACCACTCATCCCCTTTCAACTCCAACTCCCAGACACTTGACGCCCCGGCAAGGTGGACGATGCAAATGTGTGCCTGGTGGTACCATCGAAACATGGACCTGATCGCTTCGTCAAGCTCTGCGCTGCTGCTCTTGTCGATGCAGCATGTATCAGACCACGCCAGCTTGCACCCAAACTGCGCGGCTTTCCTGCAAAACTCCATAAGCTTCTCGAAGCCCTTTCCAGAGCCGTGGGGGTTCGACGACATCTGCTGGAACGAGGGCTCTCCTTCCGCGTACCATCGATGAGAAAAGATGGCAAATTTAAGAAGCTCTTTAAGTTTATCGTGGATATCCTTCTTTGTTTTCCCCCACGAATTATGATTCTCGTCGATGTCATGCAGATCCTTTTCGAACAGCGAGAAGATGGAGGATCCTGAGATGATCTCGATGGTGAGGGGGTCGCCCGCCTCGCGGATATAAATCAAGTGACGGGGCAGGTGATTAAAGATAAATTCGTCAAAGATGACCTAGAAGGAAGGTATGAACACGCATTGGATCGCTCCTCGAGTCAGTGATTGGATACTTGCCCGGTTCTTAAACTGGACCGATTGCGCGGGACTCATGGTGTACGCACTCAGAACTATCAGATGCTGTTGCTCGCCTAAGGGTAAACCGACGGTCGGGTTACGACGATAAAGAGGTGGCAGGCTTTTCTCAAGATGAAAAGCACTTGATGCCACGTTCATGTTCAACGCGCACGGACCCCTAATCGAGGGTCAACGTAATTAGTGGCTTCAACATGAGCTAACTCAAAAACTAGATCCAGAGTTATTGTCCCTTGATTTTTCTCTAGTTTGAAGCATTTTCACAAGTTATGTTTGTGAACCCCGAAGATGGTGCCGACGGCCCCTGCCGTGTGAATGGACGGTATCGAGCTTAGCAGGGTTGAATAACAGAATGCGAGGCCCAAGTTGAAAGCATTCAGGTACATCCAGGAAAATATCATGATTCATATCTGGTATCTTCGCCATGCAAACACTTCAGTACGTGTCATTGGTGATCTGGGTCCAGGTTACACAGCATGAAAAATATTGGGAGAGACGACTCCTCTCGGTGGCTCACCATGACCTGACCTGGCTAGCCCGGCCAACAGAGCAACGGATTTTTGCTGCCTTGCGTGGGTACACCCTGACTATGCCGAGACTACTGAAATGCCTCAGTTCATAATGAGAACTTGCGCAAGGACCGTAGTACGAGTAGGAGGCGGCCCGGAGAGGGTAGTGAGAAAATAACTGGTAGGACTCCGAATCGAAGCCGTTGATTGCGTTGACAATAAATTGGAAACTAGGTCCTTTCTCATTAGTGATCAGATTGGCCTTCGAAAAGAATGATGATTGGTAGTGTAGCAGCCTGCGAGTTGACCCCGTTAATGCTGAATAGATTGATTTTTTCTCCCTGTTAGTACTACAGGGGTGACTGAAATGTGCGATGACTCCGACACGACACTTTGCATGCGTGAGGTGGGGACGCGGGTCACCTGCAGGGCTGCCACCGTCGACTACGTATGAATACTGGTGAAACGACTGACTTCATTTGTTGAAACTAGGATTTTACCCGAAACAACTACAGCGACGTCTGTGCACTGAGAGTGAGACTACGAGATAGTGGAGACGGAGTCTCCGACGAGGAAACAGTAGTTAGAACAAATGCTTGCTGCCACCTGGGCTAAATTGTGATTCCTTATGAAGGCCTACTACATAGTACCAGCGAGATTTCTAGATGGTAAGATGTTACAAGACCTGCGCCGTAGGCGTCGGCTTATATCGGTGACGATATACTTCGTATGCATACTGTGCCTGATCAAGGTAGGCTTTGAGTCGCCCTTGGCGTGCCGCATCACGAAACGTCGGGAGGGTTGGGGCAAAGATGATATCCTCCTCGTGTGCAACGCGATCAGCGACTCTCTCCTTCCAAACCCTCCAAACATCCCTTTGATCTGGAATGAGGGTGTCTAGCACGCCTCTGATGTCGATGCTCCTCACGGGACGGTGGATTCCATGACAAAGTACAAGACACTGGAATGTCGCTGCGGCAGCGGGCGTACGAAATCGCCACTTCCTCACTGGTGGATTACCGAGGACATCGAGGAATTTCTGCGTTCGGACAGGATGGTTTTGAGTTGGAAGCGAGAGGATGAGCAGCGGGAGCAGGGCAGGGAACGAATCCAGGAGCAGCTGTAGCTCATTATACACGGCGTAGTCGTGTATGTATAGACGCCAAGATACCACCAGGGGAACGGTTCTGGCCACCGATCTCAGAGCTTCCACACATATATCGGCTAGAACTAACGCTGACTCTTGGGGAGTATCAGGACGCCGAAAGGAACGTCGAATTGTTGGCCACGACGTGATGACGATGAAAGACTGAAAGAGTGCAAATGCGCCAAGGACTTGTGATAGGTGTGATGTGAATGACGGTTGAAGAAGCTGCCACACCGGTAGAATTCCCATGAGATAGAAGAGCCCCTGGAAACCTCCCTGGAGTAGCCAACCGATGATATACTTCCGTACTGGCAAGTGGATGAGACCCGCAACAGGGTAAGAAAAATGGAAGCCCCCAAGTGTGATTGCGTCAACCAGTTCTCGGGTACCTCTTAGCATGATACTGAAGTCTTCGTCAAACAGCATCGCATATGCTTGAGTTGGAGCAGAATACGCTTCCGATTGCCGGAGGGTGAGCGTGCCATCTCCACCCATAAAGGCCATTCCGCACAACGTCAGCATTTTTTGTAAGGCAAGAAGACTGAAGACCCAAGATGGTGCAAGTAGTATGTTTAAGATGGCCACAAAAACGAAGATGGACATCAGGCCATAGATGTCAGCTCCTGTGGTGTAGCCGTCCAGAGTGATGTGC
>JBBPQP010000337.1:0-29676 GCA_038092555.1 Boletus subgraveolens | reverse complement strand
CTCACCGCTAGGTACTGATCACGTGAGGTCGTACTGACCTGTCGCGTCATGTCCTTATCCTTGCCACCATGGACGACTACGACGCGTACTCGTACTCCATTGATAGCCCGGAACTCTTTGAAGAAGGCGAATGTGATAATGACATGCTGGATAACATCGACGAGGAGCAGGTGCATACAGACGCTGCTGTCGTGCTCATCCCTGCAAGTTCACCGGCGCGTGAAAGGGAGCATGGCGACGAGAAACAGTCCGAGGCGAGTTAAAGTCAACGACGAAGTGTAACAGGTCCGTCCTTACATTCATCTTCCTCTCTTGTTGCTCACACCTCTACCATGCATTACAGAGGGTTGACCGAAAGTGCGTATTATGCATCAAGCACTTTGCACTAATATACCTATCGCATTACAATTCGGGTTCTTAGGATACAAAGGGAAACACAAGGAGATTATCGAGGCCACTATCTCAGGTGAGGATGTTACAGCACTCTGCGATTCGAACATGGATGAATGTGCCATTTAGGCGCAGACGTCTTCGTTCTCACCCCAACAGGAATGGGAAAGGTCAGTTTGCAATAGACGCTAATAAATCTCCCCATATACTTAGACTCGATAGAGTCTCTGTTTTCGGCTCCTAGCCATTGCACAGGACGTGAATCTTTCCACAGCGTTTTGAGGCCATATACTAATGTCTGTGTATTAGTGTGATGCCTCGATTATTGTTTCCCCTCTTCTCTGTGAGAGTCCGAGTGATGTTCATGTCTTCTCGGTTGACTCACGTGTAGAGCAGCTCTCATGAAGAACCGTAACCACATTTCACTTCATGTCTTTTTTTACTAACATCCTACAGAAGTAACTAATCTTCGTAGCAAAGGCATATCCGCGGTCTCGCTGACGTCCGAAACGGCCAAAGGAGAGAAAAGCGAGGTACGTATATTCACGCATCTCGTGTGGCAAAGCAGAACAAAATTCCTAGATTATAAGAGACCTAGTATCATCGAAGCAACCAAAAAATCGTCTATTTTATAGTTGGTGCATTTGTTGTTTTGTCCGATAGCGTTGTCTTAGCGACTCCGGAGAAGCTTTGTACACAAGACCTCATGCGAACACTCGCCACAGTTTATGGCAATGGTCAATTGAGTAGGCTTGTCATCGGCGAGGTGTGATTCTTGCCGGACTATGATTGAACTGATCTAGACATCCTTCCAGGCACATTGTATCTCAGTGAGCTTGACTTCAGTACATCTCATCACTCTCCTACTTATATTGCAATAGGAGTGGGGTCACGACTTCAGAGAAGAGTATCGCAAACTCGGTTCTTTCCGCGAACGTTTTCCAGGTGTCCTGATCATAGCCTTGACTGCGACTGCGACCAAAAAGTGATCGCCGACCTGTTGAGCTTTCTTTCGCACAATCACCTTCTGTCAGTGTTCAACAAGATATCACTTCAAGTCTGAAGATGGTTGAAGACAAACTCTTCAAAGCTCTCCATCCATTCAATCGTACAAACCTCTTCTGCGAAGTGTGTCGGTCCATTTTATCCTCTTTTCTGAGTCAATGACAGGCGGGTTTGTTAGGTGCAATGCAAGTTGGCGCTGGAGACTCGCTCTGATGCAAGATATCTCGAAATTCATTGAGGCTTTGCATCGACGGGAGTCAACTAGCAACTTCTTTCTCGTCCCCACCGTCGTTTAACATCCACAACAATGAGCCCACCTCAGGACAGACAGGTCGTCATGGGTCCCCCTCCCCCACTTCCCGCTTCCCGCTTCCCGCTTCCACCCAGCCATCAGCACCGCAATCAATTGAAAATAATCAGGACGTCCTTGAAAAGTACTGAAAACTGAAAAGACGATGGTTTGAGCTCGGAGAGATGTGTCGAACACTAAGCCACCGCCCCTCGGTGACGGTCAAGGGACACGTCATCAGAAGCACCAGGACATAGTGGCCGAACTCATGCCCTCCGGTGAGCGAAAGGTCAAACTCCGAGAGGAAAGAGAGTACGTCCCAAGGTCTCCGATCGCGCTTGCGTTTTGTTTATTGCGTATTCAGCCTTATCCGCCAACGAATACACGAACTCAAGACACGTTCGGAGCCGACTACACCCGCCTTCCCCTTCTCGCCATCCCGTGCGTTTCTGCGCTCCCTTCTCTCCATGCGGTCTTTGTAAGCAATCTGCGTCAGGCTATGGCGGAGGACGAGGCAGAGGACCACAAGACTGATCCCCTGCTCAACTCTCGGTATCTCGGGCCTTTGGCCGTAAGCGCATGACGATGAACACTGTGAACAAGTCGAGGACGAAGCATGTCAGGTCCGTCGACGAGCCAAGCGACCCCGCGCAATGGCCAACGGCAAAGATCTCGCCCCCCCACCGCTTCCTTCCGGTCCCATACCTACATTGGCTCCTGTGCCATAGCACCCCACCGAGGCTGCATCATCCCTCCTCGTTTGAAATAAAGGGGCTTGCTTGGGTCTCAAACCGCCTGTGACACCGTCTACCAAATCGGATGCAGATTCCTCAGTGAATTATTGTCCGCGCTTGTCGCCCCTCCTGGCACCGTCAGAGGAACATCCTTATTAATCGGGGCCGTACACTCCAAACAGTACACATCCTTCGGTTTCTGCTCCCACCGCCAACTCAGCATGACTACCCGGACAATCGCCTTTGCTTACTGTGTCACCTGTCACATCCGCATCTCAGCCGTCAGATATCCCAAACCGAAATGGCTCAAAGGGCATACAGTCGCATCCAAGAGCTTTAGCATTCCGAGGGTGCCACGCGATAGGCAGGGCGGCCCCATCTTGGCACTGATTGTGGGCATCATGGCCGTCATCAATGTTGGCGAGGTCTGCATGTGAGGGCACTTTCACACTGACAGAGCAATACATCATTTATGTCGGATACAAGGTGACTGCGTGAGTCGGTCCTACTGTATTAACGCACACATGACTGACCCTATGATGCAGGCGCTACCATTCGACAGTGGATCCCAATACCGATGTTGTATATCACTGTTCCATCCTTGATGGAGGAGACGGGCCCAAGTTCCAGATCGGCCGATGCTCACCGGGACGGCGAATGGGGCGTAGGGTTAGTGATCGTCAACCAGGCGAATACAATCCATAATCGCCGACACTCTAACTCTGTCCTTAACACCATGACCACTCATTATACGCATCCACCACCACCACCATCGCATATGCCATCGCAACCGTTTGCAACCACCTTACTTCTACCACCCACACCAGCTGATACGTCGAACCCACCCCCACTCGGTGTCCCCGCCGAATCTGAATCCGAGCGGCTCAACGCCACCACATCGTACCAGCCCAAGCACGCCGTTACCACCATCACAATCTCTGTGTTAAAGTCCTGTGGCGAGAGCTTTCGTGGGTTCGAAACCGCGCCCGATCCCGCCTCTTTGCCTGTCCATGCGCGTACCATACACGGTCCTAATCTTCGGAGGGGAGCCCCTGACGGCCGCAGCAAACAGGATCGACAGTCCGAGTTATCCTCTTCTAGCGCACTGACTCCCGCGTTCCCTAGACCCCTCATAATCGTTCCGTGTGCGGTTGCAATACATGGGCGAAAATCCATTCCTACAAAGCATGATATACCTGTGGAGCCGGAAATCATTGGGACTTTTGTATTCAAGCGGAACACTGTTGGAAATCTGACGTAGCATGTGGACTCGGGTGTCATGTGTGTAGTATGTAGGTATATTTCTCGATTCACGATACTCTTAGCATGCCGTTGCTCAATCGTTCAAGTTCGCACTTCAGCGTCAATTTTAACCCTTTCAAACAGTCTACAGATCGGCGAACAGACCATCATTGAAGCGTTTGGTACAGTTCTCAAATGTCTGTACAGTAGTGACTACCGACTTGGCCCTTTATGCAAAGGGTAATAGGGGCTCAACACCACGCCATCGACATCCACGCAGCCATGAGAACCCTATTCAACAAAGCTGGAATATCGCGGCCACATCAGGTTGTCGAAGCTGTCTCGCTCTATGAACACCAGTCCAAGGTCAGATGGGAATCTAAACACCACGAATTCGAAACCACACTCTCTGTCGTGTTTGATGGCGAAACACGACATCATTTCTCCTCTGCGAGGATCGTGCTCTATCATGACAAGGCGGAATGTATTGAAGATCCTCCCGTATGACATCTTCCCGTTGAACCCTCACCAGATTCTCACTTGTTGCTCCACTACCTTGTATACAGTGTATCGGACAGCTGGCGCCGGCCACTCATAACCTCAGGGGTCAACTTCTGAATGGGCCCCAAAACGATTATATTCTCCCACAGCTCACCGTCACATTCAAAGTCGTCCCCCTTTATCAATCACGTCGGTTTCTTGGATTTCATCTCGTCCTCCGATCATCAGACGACGAGCTGCGCAACCGGCGTCACAATTCCGTCCATGTTCTTCTGGAAACCGAGCTCGCGATCACTCCAGACACTCTATCTCTGTCTGTGGTCTTCGAGCACTCAATATCGCTGCGTACCTCTAGAAGAGAGCTCAAATATTGTCGCGATCACCAGTCAGCCTTGACGCATTCCAAGGAGTACGGAATCATTCGCACCGTGTGAGTCGTTCCCGACGACATCACTCGTCGAAGAACTACCATATCCCGCCTTCCCACGGAAGTTCTTATGAAGATATTCGAGGAAATGCATTCATGCGAGTGGCAACGCGATCTACTGTCATTTGCGCAGGTGTGCCGCACATGGTCGTGCTCCCTCCGGGTTCTCCTCGCTCGCTTAGAGTGCCCCGAAATGGACAAGGACGGCTGTGATCTGTCCAGGTTATCAAGTCACTCTCCGGACCCTTACGCCCTTGCAAATGCATTCAGAAAGATTCCTGTTCTTGGGGTTGGTATACTCCATCTCGTTCTCGACCAACACGTTGGTTTAAACTGTGCAAATGCACCGAATTTTCGGAGAATGGAGTCCTGCTTTCCTCCAGCTCTCGTCGCTGTTCTCCGCGCAACGAAGAATTTGCAGCGTTTACACATCTCCTCAGTATATTCATCCCGAGCAAACACATCCTTTTCAGCTCTCCCTGAACTTCCTCATGTGCGTGCATTGTCCATCGCGAAGCCCAGATGTCTAGGCGTATTGCGATACGTAAATCACTGGGATTACACGGTTAGCGCGTTCCAGCTCGCACGCTGCATGGCGCGGTGGCCAACACTGACATCGGTCACGGTCACGGGCCTCGTACCAGGTAGCATTGGAATGCGGCGATTTTTCTTGCAACCGCCTGCGTGTAGATTGACACACCTTTGCATCCGCGGCTCAAACATCTCGGACGCGGACCTTCTACATCTGACCGCGTCATCCGCGAAGATACTCATCCAAGTGGTGCTGAACTGCTTGGATGGCATAACCCCCGGTGGACTTCATGGTTTCCTCGACTCGATTTCTCAACAGGTGACCTCGCTGAGAGTTATTCTCTGGACTCCATTCGATCGACCTCTACCCAACGGTACCGAACAGCCCTTGGATACTTTGATGGACAAGATGCCGCGTTTGGAGGTGTTACGTATCGGGGGCAAAGTCGCAACCGAGTGCATGTTACGTCGGCGTTCTGAGATGTTTGCAAGGAGTCGTACTAGTTTAGGGGATCCAACCGTACCAGTGGTTCGATTGTCGATCTACTACATCCCGCCGGGGCTCTATGGACGTACATATGACATTGACAAGGAGTGGCCTGGGTGGCAAATGGTGGAATGGCAGCGGGAGTTTGGCTAATGCTGCTGGTAGTCAGCACTTGGCTGAGAGTAAGGGTAGTGTTGCGTGGCACATTTGGCGATAGCGATTCCGTTTATTTGAAGGTATGTGTTAGGGGCGGGATGCAGGCATTGGGACGTGTATGCATCGCCGGGTGGACTTGTATCAAACCTACAGGAACATTGTCCGACAATCATTTAGGCTCCCAGACTGGAAATATGAGCAATACAGCCCTTCTTTGACGTTTTCTTGGACTCAAAACTGACCTATGTTTAGAGCGGTCTCGAAAACATTTGGCTTCGCGGTGACGTGGCAACCTACCTCCCCTTGTCATCTATCAATGTCCGTATTGGATAAGCTAGTGAGCACTCCATTTTGAGCAAACCAGATCCACTAAAACCACACACAGCCGGAATGACTTGTGCATACTCATTTCGACTCGTATACAACGTAAAGAACCTTGCTACGGATTGGCAATGCTTTTGACAAGCCACTCGAACATCGATGTACAAGCATCCTCGAGCCTTCTCAGGTTCCCTGTATTATTTGACAAAATTCTCACCTCGGCGACGCAACTTGTTGTATTAGTCTGCCGAGGAAAAGGTCCTTGATCTGACACCTTTTTTTAACACTGGTCATGGCATATGACTGTCTTTCCCTTCCAACTTGAGACTCGACCTAGGGGCACCGTGCTTTTCATATAGGTCGAATATCCCCTCGTCGAAGGGGTGGTCCAGTTTGCAGTGTGACACGCGACGAAATCGTACAGGATCTAGAGCCTTTCCCATGTCCGAGTGGGCTCTCATGCGGTGATATGCCTTTATTCTTGTAGTACTTCCGTCGCGTTCCACGATAACTCAGATCCGGGGGGACCTCGACCGTACTCTGAAAATGTGGGACCCATCACGGAAGTGTCTCACCGTGACCTGATTCCAATTCCGATACCCCTGCAAATGGAGCTCGCGATGTACTGGTTGCGCCAAGCGTCTTTGCTACGGACGTCTGCGCACAAGAGGCGCATTCATCCAGGTTCGAACCGTGGAGTGTTATGGCATCCTCACCTGAGATAGCGGCCCTGATAATCTCTTTTTGTTTCCCCTTGTGCCCTGAGAACCCGAATTCTAATATGATCGGTATAGTAGTGCGACGTACTCGGTGCATGAGACGCGCTTTCGGTCAACACTCTGAATGCATGGTGGAGGTGTGAGCAACGAGTGAGGAAGATATAAGGACGGACCTACCACATTTCACCATTGATCTTGTGTATACCGTCGAACTCGGCTGTTTCTTGTCGCCATGCTCCCTTTCACGCGTCGGTGAACTTGCTGGGGTGAACACGACGGTGGTGTCTGTATGCACTAGCTCCTCGTCAATGTTATCCAGCACGTCGTTATTACTTTCGCCTTCTTCAAAGAGTTCTAGGTCATCAATGGAGTACAAGTACGCGTCGTAGTCGTGGTGGTGGCAAAGGCGATGCTAGTAAGTACGACTTCTGGTGATCAGTATGTAACAGGGGTCAACAAGCAACTTCTCTCACGGCCCCACCGTCGCTCACGTCAATGGGCCCACCTCCGAGAGGAAAATTGTCACGGGTCCCCTTCCTCCCCCATTTTCCCCTCCACCCAGCCGTCAGCACCCCAACCGACCAAAGAAAAGTCAAAGGACGATGCTCTGAGTTCGAAGAGCCGTGTCGAACGCTAATCCATCCCTATTTGTGACGCTCAATGGACACGTCCGAAACACCAGGACACAGTTGCCGAACTGAGGCTCTCTGGCGGGCGAAACGTCAAACTCCGAGAGGAAAGAGAGTACGTCCCAAAGGTCTCCGATCGCGCTTGCGTTTTGTTTATTACGTATTCGGTCTCATCCTTCAACAAATACAGGAACTCGGGACTTGTTCGGAGCTCACCACACCCGCCCTTCCCTGGGGTCCCGTCATTCAGTGCATTTCCACGTTCCCTCTGCTTGGGCTCGGGCTGTCTTTATCAGCAATCTGCGCCAGGCTATTGCGGAGGACCCAACATCGATCCCCTACTTAGCTCTTGGTATTGACTCGCAACCGCGCGGACGGTGAATACCGTGAACAGGTCGAGGACGAAGCCTGCCAGGCCTGTCGACAAACCGAGCAACCCCGCGGAACGACCAAGGGCAAGGAGCCCGTCGTCCCACTCCTTCCTTCCCAGCCCATACTCACTTTAGCTCCCGTGCGCCCCGCCGAGACCGGCACCCCCTCGTTTTAAATAAAGGGCTCGTTTGCGTCTCAAACCACCTGTGAATCCGTCTACCGAATTGGATGCAGGTCCCTCAGTGAACCACCGTCTACCATTGCCTTTGTCGCTCCTCCTGACACCGCCAGAGGAACGTACTTATCAATCGGGCCCGTACACTGCACACAAGGCACAGCCTTCTGTTTCTGCTCCTCTTCCCGCCAACTCGCCGTGACTGAGCCTACGATCCAGACACTACCATTTGACGGTGGATCCTAGTACCGATGCTGTGTATCACTGCTCCATTCTCGATGGAGGAGACGGGCCCGAGTTCCAGGATGTTCCTGAATGACCGATGATTGCTGGGATGGCAGCGGGAGCATGGTCATCGATCTTCAAACAGGCGAACGCGATCTCTAATCGCCAACACTGCAACTCTGTCTCCGGACACGACTTTTTCGGGCTCAGACAGAACACGGTCACATACGTTGTCCGGGAACTCCCTAACGCTGACCGGTTGCGCGATTACGCCTGGCAACACTTTGTGGAGGGAGGGTGAGTCACGTTCGCTTTTTTGCCGGGCAAATGAGACATGGTACTGTTTTCGTCGTGTGGCCCAAGGCCGAAGGATCCGTCCTTGGAGCGTTTGTTTTCTGCCGTGAACGTTAACTCTTTGTGGCCCGTTTCTCTTTTGCATAGATTCATAACACGATGTGTGACACAGACTTTTGGGCGGTAGGCACGCGGTCGTCATTCCTGCCCCCCCCCCAGAGGATCATGATCCCAATGCGCCCAACGGCAGTTTCGTCGACGACGCCATGACCATTCATGCGCACCCACCACCACCACCATCATCATCGCATGTCAATCGCAGCCGTTTGTGACCATCTTACTCCCACCACCCACACTGGCTGATACGTTGAGCACACACGAGTATCGGCCTCCAAGGCGCCAGAACAATAACAATGCCAACAGCAGCGACTCTCACCCGTCAAATGCAACATCACACCCCCACCCCCACTCAGCGTCCCCGCCGAATCTGAATCCGAGCAGGTCAACGCCACCATATCATGCCAACCCAAGTACGCCGTTACCGCCACCACCACAGTCACCGTGTGTGAGTGCGTCAGCAGCACTGGCGGTTCCGGCCATGTTTGTGAGTATTATGAATGCGTATCCGTCACAGCCATCAGGGCATGAGGAGTCGCAGGCACAGTCACGTCCGGGGAGAGAGAAGAACTGGCAGGACGACCAGTCCGCGAGTAGATCGTTGATGTTCTACGTACCTAATTCTACAAAAGTGTAATACGCTCCGTGTGCAAAGATTATTAAATTTAATTAATATTGCAGTGGACCGATGACGCAAAGTGGAGGCACAGATATGTACTAGGGTCGGCGTTGCCGACAGAGACCTTGTTGGGAAGGGAAGAGCCTTCTTTTTTTTTTCGTGCGGGAGGCAGGATAAAGTAGGTCGAGATTCGAATATGAAACCTGAATGGGAACCTACCTCAGATAGGAGCCTGTTTGGCGATGTTGACGTTTGACCGTGACAGATTTTCCGAGTATGATGATGTAGTCAAAGACATTTCATCGAGGGACAGATAGTTTGGAATCCAAATCCACTGAATTATAAAAGACATGAACTGTTACGCGGCTATCTACATTTCCACCTTTCCCTCTGAAAAGCTCCCCGCCGTCAAATCCCCCATGTAGGCTCCTCGCAGACACCGCCACTGAATGGTCAACACACCAATGGAGAAACGAGATTGCCAACCGCGACCCCGAACAAGACTACATCGTCACCGACGTTTTACAGTACAAGATTCGGCAATTGCTGCCTGCGTTCCAACATGAGTACGTTGTACTCATCGTCGAGTCCCGTTCCGATCAGCATGTGCCTCCCGAGGCACGCATGCGCACATGTGTCAAGATTTCTCGGACGATCCAAGGACGGCTCTGGATTCATGGCACTGCACGCGACACGATTACCGTCCTCGGCGATGCCAACACCACCAATATCCCAGCCTTCCACCAGCTCGTTCATCAGATTACATGGCCAGACGAAGCCCCATCCCTCATCCTGATCTCCAAGTTCATCAATGCCGTCCACAATGCCGTTCCCGGATACAGTTTTCTCACGACATCCTGCTATTCGTTTGCCCGCGCGATTACAGACTGTGTCTGTATTCTCAAGAATGGAAATCAGGCCGAAGAAGATGGGTTGCTCCTCACATGCACACAAGACGTTGCCAATTCTGTGATTGCAACATACAACGAGTTTCAAGCTGCAGGCGAGTCCATTCATCTTCTAATGACACTCTTCTCACTGATAATTAACTCCAGTACCACCGACAGTTCCGGCGATGCCACAGCCCGGGCCAGCAGGGCACGAAGAGTTGTAGGTACAGTGGTGCAAGTATGGGTGGTGACACGAGTCCGGCACGAGAACGCGAGAGCAAGCAGGTCGCCCTTCGAATCAACAAGCCGTCCCAGAGGATCCGCATAATGTAGAAAAGTTGCAATGTAATGCCGACTGTTATTGCAGTCTTCCTGGCTAAGTGAAATGGACAGACAACAAAAAACTAAGACGCGGGAAAGGAAAAGAGAGGAATACACAGGGCAAGGAGAGCGTTCACTGATCTATTCGTGGATTGGCTACCCTGCCGGTTCTTCCGCTCGACCCTAGACGTGCTGAGCGGATGACGCCTTCATTCCTATATCTGCACCATCGCCACTGAGTACTGAGAGGATGTCCATCGTACGAGTGAGTCATTGCTCCATGCTCACGCACGCGGACGCGGATATCCGGGGTTTGGCACCCTTTTCGAGCTCAGTGAAGAAACTTGGTGTGAACGAGACATCGCACCTTGACGAGGTTCCCCGCTCGCTCCACCAAGCACGATTGACCCGGTCACCTGGGTTGGGCATACATCCGCGAGACCATAGAGATGTGCCATGGCGCCGCTCCTCAGTGCATGATCACTGTATCCACCCTCGAGCACGATCGGGCCGTAGGCATACACATCGGCCAACCTGCAGGCCCCACGAGTAAATTGATGGTAGAAACAGATGGGGACCTTCCGGTGGTGCCGAGACACCAATGGGTACTCGCGCTCACCAGTGTCGAACCCGCAACCAAATGGCCCAAGGGAGGTGGTGAGTGGATCGACACATCGTTCAGAAGTACATACACACGCTGACTGAGGTATCGCATTTCTTCATCAACCCTGACACTGCCGCGTTCGGCTCAGGCCGAGGCTCGTTGCCACTCTCGCCCTTGCGCAGCACTGTACTCGGGCTCCCTACAACCGCAACGTCGGCTCCCCGCTGATATCGTCCGGTATGTCACGATCACTTTCTCCTTCCTCAAAGAGCTCTGGGTCATCGAAACACTGGCAGTATGTGTCGCAGAGATTGATTGCGGTGCACACTGCATTGAACGACGCGGTCACGTTGATGAGGTACCTTTGATCGGAATTTCAATTGGAAATGATGAAAGAACTGATGGCTACTTTGATGGCACTCCCAGGCAATCAAGGGGAGCACGCTTCCTACCTTGATGGCACCACCGATCAAGTCCAGAAAGCCCTCCCCACCCATCATCAGACATGCCCTTCGACGACCACCTCTCGTCGACACTAACATTCTCTCTTATGACCGCACTGACCCCTTCCATGCCATAAACGCGCTCCGCAGGCTCATTGGTTCGCTTGCTTCTCGGATTGGTGGATGCCAGTACAGACTCACCCCGGACGAGCACAAACTCTCCCTACACCTCCTTACTATCGTCGAACCCTTTGTCGGGCTTTCTCCGTCCCGTCGCACCCTCACGCGCCAGCCCACGGAAATACTTGATGCCATCGTGTTCCATGTCGATTCGAAGCGCGACCTGCTTTCCCTCGCGCTCTCGTGCCATCGTCTACACACCGTGATTTTTCCTAGGCATTACGACTATCGTGTCATATGTGCAAAGGCCAGCTCCATTAGCCTCTGGAATCACTTCATTGTCAACCGCGCACTTGCGCGCAATGTCCGCACGCTCGAGATCATTGACGAGCGGTCTTCGAAACCTCTTGTTCTTCCCACAGATATCATGAAGACGGACACAGATCTCGAATCGTCGGACGACGAGCTCATGTTGCATTCGAAACAGGAGAAGCTTCTGATCTCTGCGCTGAACAAGATGATCGCGCTTCAATCGTTCCATTGGTCCTGTAATCATTCCACAATAGCCATAGACAATGTCTGGGCAACGTTGATGAAATGTCAGACACTCTCTCAAGTCACCATCAGTAACAACCATGTGTTTTTGCCGTATACTCCTGACCAGGCCAAACCAGCCAAACCTAAATCCGTACTCGTAGTAAGTGTAGTCATATCTACACCATTTTTCCCCTGAGCGCAATCCTAGTTGCCCGAATTGAAAACCGTCGCATTGCAAGCCACCAAACATGTGTTCGGGTCCACGAAAACGCCAGCGCTGGCGCGTATATCAGGCATGCTCACAAGCTGCCCCAATCTCGAGGTAAGCTAGGTCGTCGGTTCGATGCGCACCATCTGATCGTCCATTTACCAGTCTCTGGACATTGAATACGAGCACCGGCGCGGACAGGGCCAACATCTTCCGGCAGCGGACGACTTCTTTCTCTGTTCCCGTTGGCCCGCCCTCCGTTCCCTCTCTCTCACCAATCTCCGTTGCTCCACCGCTCACAGCCTCGAGTCTGCCTCTGTCTTTTTCGCCGCTCATGCCAACCTCGAGGTCCTGCACCTTGACATTTCTCTCGACAGATCCTTGTCCACGAATGGGACTGGAAACGAAATCGGAACCGCACCCTCGCTCGTCCTCTCCTCGAACGCGCTCCCCAGACTGCGTGAACTAAGGTGCGGCAAGACAATCGCGACCGCGATCCTGGACTGTCCCACCGACTCTCCGCGTCCGCTAGAAGTCCTCAAAGGTATTACGCTTTCCGGATCAGACTGGGACCGTCCCTTCCTCGCCAGTCTCAAAAAGTGCGGAGGCTCAATGAGACGTGTTGAGCTTGCTGGGTGGCACGATCTCGATGATATCAAACGACTCGTCGAGTGTGTGCCTAGGCTTACCTGGTTGGACGTCAACAAGTATAAATGTGCGCACAATGGTCCACAGCACGTGTCGCAGCTGCACGCGGCGCGGCGCAATGAGGTGTCGTTGGGCGTCGCGACCAACGTTACCGAATGGGCGACAGCCCTGGGTCCGCTCACAGAACTGACGACGTTTATCGGAGTCAAGTTCTTTTACGAGGTCTCCACGCTGACGCTTGCCACGCTCGCAACCTCCTCCCCCATGTCCCTATCCTCATCCGAACTCAGCAGGGTACGTAAGAACGACCAGGTTGCTAGGGTGCTTGGCAACAAGTGCACAAAACTACGGCGAGTGGATCATTGGGAGGATGCTGGGGGAAGGATCATTGTGCTCTCGAGGGATGGGAACGAAGTTAGATGGGAGGTGAAGCGACTGAAGGTCTAAGTTTGCGATATGCGCGAGCATAGTGCGATGCATTGTGTCATGGTCATGATGATTATGACCTCGACGGATATACTTGTGGATATGTACCTTGATGGAGCTGTTGCATGTTCGTTCGATGACATATGTAGTTTCTTTGGTGTTAAATCACCTTCCTTGTCTCCTAGAGTTCCCAAATGGAGCTCATGAACTCACTGGTTCAACGGCAATGACACATGAAATGCGAGTCGATAGCTCAATCGGTATGTTCACACTAACGAGTCACATAACATGCCGAGAGCAACCAAAAGACTGAACTCGACGAAAGACATGATATTGAGAGAAGCGTACAATAATGGCGGACACCCGAAACATTCCTTCGGCTCTCCGTAAATCTACAAGGTGCGACGGCTTTACAGTGCTGATACGGAACTATTAATGAATAAATGGCCGGTACTGATAACGGCATCCCGGTGGATGAGCCAACGTCTAATGCGTTGACGAGATAGGCGTTCGGTGGTCCGATGACGGTCCGCAAAGAAGGCGGGGTCGTATTCGAAGCTTCGAGTTCGGAGCGCCTGCAAATTTAATATTGGTATTGTGACATTGGCGTCCAACCTCGCGCACGGGAGTACGTCCTACCCATAGCAGGAAGGAGAGTGTGCCGTTTCTAGGGGGTGGACGAGCATCATAAATAGGTTTTGTTAGATTTTGGACATCAAATCGATGCAACATACGGAGGGACCATTTCTTTGCGTGCGGGACCAATGAAAGAAAAAAAAGGAAGATATTATCGTGGGTTGTTTGGGTAGGACCCCATGATCGGTGCTCCGTCAAAGGATCCGGGCGTGGTATAACGTCGCTTGGTCACATTGAGAAGTGGTTCGACGTTCTGAATCTCCGAAGCAGTTCGCTATCAGAATCGATATCTGTGAAAGTAACAGTTGTCATATCTACCAACCTCTGCACGTGGTTCGAACATCCCTCGAAGGGCCGGAATCAATGAACGCGTCTTGTCCGATCCATGACCGCACCGATCCGAAAGCTGCGTGCGAGTGATACCGCACCCTCATCTCACACGTACACGTGCAAAAGGCATTTTTGCCTGCGAGCGACAAGATGGAGTGGCACAGATTATCTAAAAAGCCTTGCAGCCTCGTGTTTGGGGCATTTCCTGTCACAAAGGACTTGCACCTCGACGTGAGGTCCACCGCCAGTCCGGACGTTGCTCACGTTTCTCCACTCGTCCCAAAAACCGAGCAGAGGGAGACGACCTCGAGACGACATCGCCCATCGACAGCCCTCGGACGCTCAACCCTCCTTTCTTCTTCTGCCACTCTCGTAAGATCAGATCGCACCCCCAAACTCGGAGCGTGCTCGAGCAAGATGCGTTATAGGGAGGGCAAGAGCAACAGTGGTGAGCCCCGATCTGACACATGATTACCACCAATGCCAATTAATCGCATTGATCCTCCGATCTTGCCCATCGATGGCCTGGTATCGCCTTGGTGAACTGGGACAAAGACTCGTCGTATGACATCGTCCCCGTGCCAGTGGCACCTCGCCGACATCCACGCGCGCCGACGACAGTACAGATCCTGCCTGATGACTTTGATGCCGTGACCCACGATTACGAAACGGCAGTGGCGACGGAGACATTCCCCTACGATGGCGTAACGGATGTGAAGAGCATCAAAGATCAAGAGGGTCAAGATGGGGAGGGCGAGCCGAGATACAGCAGGGTGTATGGGGAGTGGGCTGAGAGGTACGAGGTTCATCGTCGACAGGCTGCGATGCCCGCCGATTTCGGGAAGTACATGGAAGAGGTCACGAGGCGTCTCCAGGAGGTCGGGGTCGACGAACAAGGTAACTTGCTGGATACGACGATTCGAGCCCGTGGCGGGACGGCCGCGAAACAGTATCAACCCCCTAGAGAGGGAGGACGAGAAGGTAAGGTGACTACGTGGCGAGCGGAAGTCGCACGCAACGACGTCGGGTTAAGCGAATTTGGGGAATCGGTGGCGGGGACAAATGACACTGTTCGACGAATTCGTGAGAGGACGTACACCGTCGATCAGGGAACGGTCAAACCCAAGGAAGTGGAGGTGAGTCGATGGCCATGTTGATGCGCTAAGCCGTGATCGAGAATCGATATCTTAACATCTACAGGCGGCGATTCGGAGGAGCCAATCCAGCGCCTCGCAATCGTATAGATCGGAGAGGGTATATACACCCATGGAACTGAATACGCCCTGCGCGAAACAACAACAAACCGCGGGGACGATCGTCAAACGCGAAAAACGGGCGAGAGACCCAAGCCCAACCCGATCAGAGAGGATATATACGCTGGCCGAGATCAACGCCCTCACGGGGCAAAGTATGAAGATGTCGCCTCCCCGCAGGAACGGCTTCACAGGACAAGAACTCCAACACAACAGAAGTATGAGCAGCAGCTCACCTCCGCAGAACCTGAAAATCAAACACTCGACAAGTTCGCGTTCGCCGGCGAGAAGTCGGTCCTCATCGACTTCGTCCATTGAAGGTGTCCTCGCGTCCTGCCAGCCTTCACTACTGCATATCGCGTCAGTACTGTCCAACCTTGGGATCCGGCGCCAAGAGCATCTCCTCGCACTTGCTAGGCTAAGGGAAGAGACGCGAGACAGAGAGATGAAGGAAGAAATGTTGAAGCAGGGTGTGACATTGCTTGAGTGGGCGATCCTGGTGGATAAACTCCAGGAATTCTAGGTGAATCATCCGGTGCACTGGCAGGTGAGTATGGTTGAGCCAAAGCTGGCTGAGACTCGAGTTTACTAAAGCGAGCGTTGGTCAGTAAGACACGTCGAGGCAATAATACCAGTCCAAAAGCTCTTGGCTCGTCCAAGACAACTCGATTCGATTCCATATGTACATTCTGGTCAAGATCATGTCAGAGACTCGACTGTATGATTGAACTTGAAAAAAAATGAAGTGACAATCGTTGAGACAGACGAACTTGACCCAGAGTCGTATATATAGTGGATTTGCCTCCCACGGCTCTTGAGACTCAGCGCCTGCCCAACTTGCGCCCGAACAAATTTCATGCACCTTCAGCCTGGTGCCCTGACGTCTTACGCCTTTCTGCGGGGCTCCAACCAAAGTACGCTAGAAGTCAGTCATTCCCGTGAGGGGCAGGTCGTGGACAAGAGACTTGAAACATCTTCGGACCAACATCATCCCGAGCATAGCCGCCCCCTCCATTCCACTCAGCTCTGGCAGCGCGTGCCTGATTCAATATCCGAGTATGTTTCGACCTTGACATCAATCCACATCAATTTCTTGTACATATTTAATCCATCCAGGCACTCTTCTAGATATATTACTGCAACGCTTCGACTATCATATAATGCGCAAGGTATGCCCTGCTCTTTGGAGGTGATTGTTCTTCGCAGCATTTTCATGCCTATTCATGGTGGTTAGACCAGTCGTCGGCAGGTGCAGTATGTGCTGATCAGCGCTAGGAGGAAGTGTTGGGTCCATTGTGAGTGCGACTTGCAGTGCAGCCTAAACTCCGATCGCTGATGGGAGCAGCTTAACTAGCGTGACATCCTTCGGCTGCTTGCTTCTTGACCCATGGAACCTATAAACCTGTATAGAAGTATGACTGTGCTTGACACACTATACCAACCGAAATATCCCTTTCCTTCTTACCCTCTTAGTCCTCCATCATGTCGTCTGAGACAAAAGTCTGGTTCAGTGGGTGTCTTGTTATCGAATGGACGTATCTTGTGCTCACCTTACTTAGTTACCGGTTGTTCCTCCGGCTTTGGTCTTTGTATTACTGAGCACGCCTTGCAAAAGGGCGATAGAGTCGTCGCGACGCTACGCAAACCCGAGGTTCTTTCCGAGTTGGCAGCAAAGTACCCCGAGAGCCTTCTAGTCCTTAGGCTCGACGTCACCAAACCCACCGAGGTGACTGCCGCATTTGCTCTGAGTCGGGAAAAGTTTGGTCGCGTCGACGTGGTTGTCAACAATGCTGGGTTTGGTGTGATAGCGGAGGTGGAGGGTACAACCGATAACGCTGCACGGGGCGTCTTCGAAGTGAATTTTTGGGGCGCTTCGCATGTGAGCAGGGAAGCGGTGAGGTTCTTCCGTGAAGTGAATCAACCGATCGGGGGACGACTGCTCCAAGTATCGTCCTTGTCTGGCATCCAATCGTCGGCTGGCGCTGTATACTATTGTGCAAGGTGAGTGATTACTAGTTACTTGATAACGTCTGACCATGGATACTGATGCGCATCTGCAGCAAATTTGGTATGCTCTCGCAATATCGTGGAAGGTCACCATCGCAGAAACCGACCTGGTGATGGGTAGCCCTCGAAGCTCTAAGCGAAAGCCTCGCGGAAGAGCTTCACCCTAACTGGAACATCAAGGTAAACCTCCCGTACTCTAACCTAGACCATCATCAATGTCCCACTTACACAGATCATCATGGCATTTGACAGGTAACCATCCTTGAACCGGGACCATTTCGTACAAAGTGTCCCACTGACAATGCGATAATCGACCCCGTCCATCCAGCGTACACTGACCCTTCGTTACCGACGATGCAATGGCGTGGCATCTTCGCGGACTCTAGCCCAGTGTTCAATGGTGGCCCTGACAAGTTTGCGGAGGCAATGTACAAGGCAGCATACTTAGAGGACCCTCCTCTGAGACTGCCCGTCCATTCTGCGCCTTTGGTCGTATTGAGAGAGAAAGGAAAGCAATTCCTTGAAACTGCAGACAAGTGGGAGTCGTGGTCGGAGGACATATTGATGAAGGATTGAACTTTGAAATCACTTGCAACAAGCAAACAGAATAGACAGGTTTCGAACGCGCTCTTACTGCTAACAACATCGTTTCACCCGAGTATAGAGTGTATACCATTGGTAGAACCGCATGTGTCGCTATAGTATAGCAAGAATCTCCGCCCAATAGCAGGTCCTGACTCGGAAGCGTTATGTCTGTCACCGTTACGCGCTTTGAAGGCTGCGACTGACTCTGGCGATTTCAACGGCTTTCGCAGTATTATCAGAACGTTCCAATACTCATCACTGATTTTAGAAAAGCCATCACAGTTTGACATGGACTCTGCGAAAACGGTGGTATCCTCAAGCAGCTCGGAAGAACCGGGTGGTACCGAGCCTTCGCGTATCACGATGGTGCCTCGTGGAATAGTGGCTCCAGAAGATACATCAGACTCGGACCGTCCCAGGGCGACTCCCAGCTCCAGTCCATCTCCCAACGTATACGGCAAACGCACGGCGATATTCATCCAAGACGAGTGTCTCAAACATCGCTTCATACGTTCGCGTGACACCACGGGCGTCGTCGAGCGTCCCGAACGTCTTCATGCGGTCAAGCTGGGGCTCGCTGCTGCTATCTCACGCATCGAGGATGTGGAGTACGCGATGAATGCCTCGAAGCTTGAACTCGCGTCTACGGCTGCGAGTATGGACGAAGGCGCCCTCGCGGCTGCGCTTGCGCGCATGGCGATTGCACCTCCTGCGGGTTCGGCTCCCTCGAGTTCTCCCTTCCGTACCGCCTCGGTCACGATCCGAAGAACCACCGCGTCTGTTTCCCTCCTCGACCATGCCGCAGTCAAATACGTCCACGGCGACATCGAGCGGGATGTCTATCTCGAAAACCTCATCGCATGGGCACGCGACAGCCAAACGAACATCACTAAGAAAGGGACGGAGATTCCGGAGGGGATTCCACCCCTAGATTTATACCGTCAGTATTTTCGTGCGATTATCTGGTCTACTCATGTCCGTGTCTTGCTCACGCACTTCGGAAATTACATGCGCATGCTGGTTGTAATGGTCACCCATGTACAGTCTGCCCTAGTTCCATTGACGCGATTCAAGGCGCCATTGGAGCCGTGTGCGAAGCAGTCGACGCGAGCGTAACTGCTACGCGTGGACCGCGACTGCCTTCTAGTGGACCGGGCGATCCTTGCGAAAGAGCGTTTGTAGCAATCAGACCACCGGGACATCACTGCGGGGAAGACACACCGTCTGGGTTTTGCCTCATCAATAACGTCGCTGTCGGCGCTGCGCACGGTACGTCCCATCACTCACACAGTCGTTCGTTCATTCACACGCTCGTACACTCTCAGCGCATTTAAACCATGGCATACAGAGAATTGTTATTCTCGACGTAGATTTGCATCATGGTGTGCTTTCTCGATCTTGACGTCAGTGTGTTCGCCAGAGTAACGGCCACCCATAGGAAATGGGACCCAGTCGATTGTATGGCAGATAAACGAGGAAACGTATCGACAGACTCTGGAGTCCGAACCACCCGATACTAACGCACCCCCGACGAAACCAGGGCCACGGATATTTTATGGCTCTTTACACGATATCCTATCCTTTCCCTGCGAGGTTTGTGATCCACCGACGTATGACTCTCGATTGACTGGATCATAGGATGGCAAACCAGAGATGGTACAAGCAGCTTCCACCTCGATCCACGGTCCTCACGGACAATACATCGAAAATATACATCTTCAAAGATACGAATCAGAAACCCATTTCTGGGGGGTTCTCTACCCGCGGTATCTCACCCTCTTAGACCGTGCGCGGAATTTCTTGGACGAGACTGGTGGCCCTGGAGATGACGTCATCATATTCATCAGGTGCATCCAGATCTCCACGCTCCTGAACGATGCATCGATCCGCTCACCACCTCCCTTGGGCCATTTAGTTGCGGGTTCGACGCTGGCGAGCACGAATACCCATCGATGTCTCGACACCATCGGAAGGTACCCGTCGGTTTCTACCACCGATTTACTCGTGAGATCTGCAGGCTGGCCGATGTGTATGCGTATGATCGGGTCGTGAGCGTACTCGAAGGGGGGTACAGCGATCGTGCACTGATGAGCGGCGCCATGGCACATCTCTGTGGTCTCGTGGACGTCCCTGGCCAGGCAGCTATATCTCACTCAGATGATTGGGTCAACCACGCATGGTGGAGCGAGGGGAACCTCATCAAGGTGCGGCGTCTCGTTCACATCCTGCTTTACCGGATAACATCGGCTCAACAATTTTCTTCGCAGCTCGAAAAGGCTGCAAAACCCCGCAAATCCGCGTCCACGCGCGCGAATATGGAGCAATGGCTCGGTCGGTCTGTCGATATCCTCTCAGTTCTCAGCGGTGGTGGTGCAGATATCGCAATGAAGGCGTCATCCACTCGGGGTGCGAGTATGGGTGGTGGCACGAGTACATGGGCCCCGCCGACGTCTATGATGCTCCGTGAACGGAAGAAGCCTGTATTAGGTGGCGCCAGCGCGCTCCCAGACTCAACACGCACAGGCAAGAACGTGGGTCGAAGTGTATCTGAGTCTGGAAAGCAACCTGCAAAACACACCAACACTGGCGCAACCAACACACTGGGAGCTCCCTCTGCGGGAGTATCGAAATCTGGATCAGGTTACAGTGGGACGGACCCACTGGAGGAGGTCCCGTCAAATGGGACGGAGAAGAAGAAGCTGCCGCGGGTTATTCTGCACGTTCGCCCGCCTGATGCGACTCGTTGATTGTGAATGAAAGATGCATATATCGTGAGCATATGACTATGAGAATACACATCAGAGTGGCTGCAGCAGGGAAGCAATTTGTGGCCTTACAGCTGGAGTAATGAAGTGTTCCCCTATAATGTAATGATAGGTGTGTACATTGCAATCTTGATCCCGAACATCTTATCAAAGGGCACCAATTCTGAGTCATACAAAAGTGTCATCCTTTGGAGAGTTGGCTGATGGTACATAACTAGATACCTCCTTATAATAGTTCTGGGACACATGCCAAGCTGCCTCAGTGAGCAATCTCCGAGTCAGTGGCAGGCTGTAATCCTATTTGTGTTTGCACTTTGAAAGTTACATATTAGTGACAGAGTTAAACAGATGTGACAAAAGGACTCACCACTGAGCTCTCTGAACTTAGCATATACCACACCTACACACCTAGCCACAAGTTGTGCTCTTGTCATGCCCATAGGGATGATTGAAAGGAGGTATGACTGAGGTGTGAGAAAGTCTGGTTTGTCTTGTCCAGTTCCATTACATGCAAAGTGGATCCCCTCAATCACAGCATAAGCAAATGAGTTGCAGGATGTTTTGGATAGAAGGTAGCTGAGGCTGCTAAGCATGTATTCATGAATGCAATCAATGAGCATGGAGATGCCAATGAGGGATGGGGCCTGATTAATTGGCCAGGTTAGGTGATTAATGCACTTGTATGCACAACTGTGGCCAACTTGAAGAATGGAGATAGTGTCATATGTGGTGCCATAGATGCCAAGGTGGGCAAGGCAGGTAACCTTTTGGATAGAATGGGATACCTTGACAAGTGTAGGTGCCTCAAAAGGCCAGAGCTGACTAGAACAGGACTTGATGACAAGGATGACATACTGATGCTGACAGTGAAGTAATGATGACCATTCCTTGCAGTGAAAAACCTCAGTAACAACATATTCCTGTTGAGAATCATGATGAACAACAATCTCCTTCCATTGGGAGGGTGACCACTGGGATAGGGTGTCTGCAAGAATAGTCTGCATGGGAGATTCAATGGCAGAGAGCTTTTTAAAGGCAAAGGAAGGGAGGAAGATGGGAATATAGCACTGATCCATGGTGATCTTTTGATAGATTCACAAACATCATCTCCTATTTCTAGCCTAGGGAATATCTCTGACCATTACATCATTGTGGTAAATCAGTGGCTGTGCAGCCTATGCTTCCACTGTCCTCTTCTGTCAGCTGCTGAAATATGTACCTTGTCATGGCAATATACCTTGCAGTTTGAATGGTTGGATCACTTGGTTTTGAGTTTCTTGTATAGGTACCCACCTCTGTGATCATCATCTGAGATGGATGAAAAGTATACTATGTATGTATGTATAGGATGGACTGAGACAGCTAACTATAACCTTCATCCATGAGATTGCTATGGAGTCTTTTGCATGTTATGGTTGAGGTCTGAGACCTTGGTACTGCCAGTGAATTGATTCATATTCAAAGCCCATTTAATCAGATGTGTTATCTGTAGGAGTCTTGTCATTTGTTTTCTGTCAGGCTGCTGGCTTACATAACCACATCAATTGTTTTTGTGCAGTGGCCCATGGGGTCCTAACTGATACTGATCTGTCTGCTTTGTATTTGTCTATTGAATTCTGCACTTAGGAAATGCTGACTTTATTGGCAGATACATACCTTGCTTGTCTGGACATGCATAGTGGATGGACTAGTAATACAGGCAGACAGTTGTTGACATTACAAGAACAAATGATCATGAACCTACAATCTAAGAAGTGAGAATGATGAATTGGGACATCACGAAGATGGAAACTATTTAAGGGTAGACAGACCAGAACAATCACTTCATAGATTAAACAAGTGAATGTAGAGGTCAGAACATGAAATTCACTGCCATTACATCTTTTGATTATGAAAACAAAAGTGAACTGTTGCAGTGGGAAACATGGTACATGTCATCACATGAAATGGTTGTTAGCATTAGAATATTGATAAAACTATGAAGGAATTGAAGCACCATGACCTTCACTTGTTTGAATGTTCCTCTCATAGAAGATGTTCTAAAGCAACCATGTATTGAATGTTGCAACAGCACAGAATGCATAAAACAGACCATGAGGCCCAGTGAAAAGTTACTGTGCTCAAATCAGTTGATATCTGTTTGGATGTGTGAATAGAAAGTATATATGAAATAAACAGTGGTAGGAAGATACAAGCACAATGTGAGACCAAAATCATAAGGATTATCTGATTGAGCATACCTGGTATTCTCAACCATGCTGTCGCCTGCTCAAATGTGCTCCCCATGGTTCTAGTGTACTCCTGGACTGATGCACCTCCTGTTATAGTTTTGGTGCACCTCAGTCTTTTTCCTCATCCTATGACCTCATGCCCATCACATGACTGCCCTTGTCACTGGACCACCCGCCCCAGGCGCAACCTAGCACTTGTTTACACTTGATGTAACATGTCTTGCAACAGCTCAGCTTGCCCTCTCCTGCACTGCTCTCCCTCAGTGCCTCTCGACACAGCCGCTCTCCTGTGTCCTGATCCTGGATCTTCCCTGGATCTTCACAGAAATATCTCTTCCCGGATCTTCCCACTGTACTGCCTTCCCTTGATGCCTCTATGCACAGCCACCCCCCCTGTGCCCTCCTCAGTGATCACCATCTCAATTGAGGCCAGATCTCACCTCAACAGTGCCACCAACCTGGTGTCATGCCCACATCTCACTTCCTCATGTGATCACTCACATGCCATCACTACACATCGCACCACGATGATTTCCATGACATGTCCCAACATTTGTGAACTTCCCATGGCAGACCCCTCCTGCCATTCCTATCTTTATCCTTAGTATACAGATGCAGGGCTTCCCTTTATGGATAGGACTCTTACCATATTTAGGTTAAACTGCACATGGACCATCTTACCCAGATAGGATATACCTGCCCTAAAGCCCTTATGGCTGGGGTATATAAGTTAGAACTCTGTTCTAACACCTCTCTCTCTCTAACCTTGATCTAACACCTAAAGTGTACACCTTATGGTTACTCTTGTGGTATTCATCATCCATTCCCTGCAACTCTTCCCTTGCTTGACCTCTACCTTGACCTTCCCTCTTTCCTCCTTCATTGAAGGACTCCATTTCCATCATCAAGAACTCTCTGACCACTACTCGTGGTCATCTAGGTCAAGATCTTGGACGACCTTCTAGTCGTCCCCAGTCCAGGAAGACCCCTTCCTGTCCTCGCTCACCAATGTCTCACCAATGTTGGCTCATCTCTAGGTTCTCTACCCCTGCTCAGAGAACCAGACCCCTTTGCTGTCAACCCTGCTACTCAAGCACCTCACCTGGGTCAAGGTCATCTGATCTTACTTGCCTTGGACTATTGGTCACCATTGTTCTAGGGATCCTCTCCCTAGTATCTCTCATAGTCTATCACCAGGCATCTCGTCAAGCCTGAAGGTATCCTACGTGTTATATAGGACATGACAAGGGTTATGTTACGAATTGTCATCACACCTACTTCTTTTCCTTCATTTCCAACTATCTATGCTTCCTACTCATCATCTACAGGCTACCTCATTCAAACCCTGTTGCAGCCTAGTTATTTTTCTTCTCTTTTCTTCACTGACTTAATCCTTACTTTCCATCACCTTCCATGGTATTCCATCATCAGTCAGCACTTTCTTACTAATTGTTCCTTTTCATTCCATGAAGTTCTATTTGCTTCTATTTGTTTTTCATTTTCAACTCTTATTTAAACCTTCGTAGTTCTACTCTTGTCTTCAAGTTAGACCTACTTGGTATAACCACATCCTTGTCCTTGATTCCTTGTTCTCTAAGTCATCGTTGTACTTTTGAGTCAACACTCCTAGTTCACCTTTGCCATTGTAGAAGTCCTATGATCTCTCTGTCCTAGTGGAAGTCCCCTAGGATCGACTCCCTAAGTCGTTGTTATGACCACTAACAATGGTACACGTTTGTGAAGAACCATGTCTCGTTCCTACACTTGGGGACCTCCCTAAGGAGTTAAGTGTGAATGGCCTAGCGAAGCTAGTAGTACTGGGACTGGCCCAGAGTTGGTAGAGGGGAGGATGAGAAAGCAGTGAGGCAAGGCACGAGGGAGGGGATCTCAAGGAATGGTTTGATTGCACGAAATAGTGTATATCAAGGTTAGAGAGAAAGGAGTATACAGGTGGTGCTCCAATATATATACTAGTGACTCTAGGGCAGGTATCGGAGTCCTAATGATAAATAAGGAAAGGAGACATGTGAGGTAAACGGATGGAATATAAAAGGGAAACTCATAGCTGCAAGAGAGGCTATGGAGGAGGCAGTGTCCGAGCAAGTCAAGAAGAGTAAGGTAAAAGTCAAGGGGATAAATAGGGAAGCCTGAGAGGCGGTGGAGGGGGAAGTATCTGGAGGTGTGGTGGAGATTGGTCCCAATGAGGAACAGCCTTATCCCTCGAAGAGGGACTTGTCTAAGAGATCTGCCCAGGTAGAGGTTGGGATGTGGTAGTCTTGGAGGTCGGAGAATAAGGAGGTGAAAAGGGTGGCACTGGGATGGTTGAAATGGGAAGGAGGGGTAGTTGACAAAGGGATTGGAGTCAATGAGTGATAAGGTGAAGGTAAAGGAGGAAATTGAATAGGGGTCTCCTCCTTGACCGTAACATTACCCCCTTTGTTGATCTGAAGTTCCATCTCAGACAATAATTCATCTGCTATGGTCTTCCTCATTGACCTCAAAGTTGGTGAGATCCCAGGCAGAATCAGGGATGTCGTGGGGGCAGGAGGTCCATAGGTGGTCACGGGTGTAGCATTGGGTACAGTGTCGGTTGGGGCAGAGGGACATGATGTGTCCTGGGGCAACAATGCAGCAAAAGTGGCACCGGTACCAGGGACAGTCCTTCTGAAGATGCCCAAGCTGTCTACATTCAAAGCACCAGGTGTGCTCCAAGCATTCCAAGGATACATTGGGGACGTCGGGATGGGGAGTGGATACATGGGGTAAGGAGCCCACGTTATGCTGGGGAGGATTGTCCATGGTTGAATCTGATTGACTGGAATCTAGTCCAGTGGTTCCTGACTGGTCACCAGTCCCGCTAGGAATGTAGATGTGGAAGGGTGGGTGGACACTTGTAGGGTCTCCCAATGAGGGGGAAAGAGAGCATGGGGGCCACGATGGAAGGCCTGCTGAGAAAAGAAGATGGTGGGCACATCTAATGAGATGGCAAGGAGCCGAGACGGATCTGGGGGGAGAGGCTCCGGATACAGGGGGGGAGAGGGAAGGGGTCTCTCAGGGATAAATGATGACTGTTCCACTACATCATTGAACAGGCTCTCCATCCTCGGATTGAGGGGAGGGTTCATCTGATCCAACAAGAGTGTCAGTTGGGATGGAATAATCAAATCAGGGAGAGTGGACAAAGATGGAAGGGTCAGGGGTGTTGTCGTGGTATTTCTCTCATTTGGACTGGGGGAGGGCGAAGATGATGAGATTGAGAATAGTGGATAATTCTCCAATGGGTAGGAGAGAGATGCAGAGGTTGATTCCTGTGACGTGCAGGTGGTTGAGGGTGTTATTTCGCAGTTCGAGCACGGTTTGCTCGATAGTGAGAATGGGGGCAGGGGAGTCTCGGGAATCGGCGAGGCCAGGGCCCAAGAAGGAAGTGGAACTTGTCTGGACCCTAAAGGCCCAGGGGAGAAGGGATTGAAGGGTGGTATAGAGGCGGTATTGGTGGACAAGGTGGCAGAGTGTTTCATCGCTCGTGAAGAGGGGGAGGGACTTGAGTGCCTCCAACATTTGAGATCTTTCAAGAAGGCCGACATAGAGAAGATGACAGGCAGATGGTGGTAGGCGGCCGATGCAGACAGACAGAGGGACGGAAGGGATGAGGGGGAAGGTCATGGGTGAAGGTGGTGGTTTTGGGAGAAGAGGGGTTTCAGAGTCCGACCCTTTCTTTATACTCCAAGAGTATCACCTTGGCATTTCCCAGATGGGATTTGGGTTCCCACGTCCGTTCTGAGTCTGGATATCCCCACCAGTGCACCAGGTATTGCCTCCGCTGGGGCATTCCGCGATGATTGATGATTTTCTCAACTTTGTATTCCTCCTCGGTCCCAAGGAGTTCCGGAAGTGGCTGAGTAAAATTGGGTCTGTGTTCGGGGGTTTCCCAATAGGACAATAAGAGGGAGGCATGGAAGACATTGTGGATCTTCCATTGTGGGGGTAGTTTCAGCCGATAAGCTACCTTAGAGATCATGGCAGAGATCTCAAATGGTCCAGTTCAGTGGGGAGAGAGTTTTCTAGAAGGAATTTGTAATTTCAGGTTGTGGCTGTCGAGCCACATCCTATCTCCTATCTTCCATGGCTGGAACTGGGATAGGTGTCATTCCTTCATTTTCAGTTGGGCAAGGGTATGTGCCGCTTCTGCTTTTTTCCATGCCTCATCAAGGTTGGAAAGTTGAGATTCAAGGGTGGGGTTGAGGGTTTTCCCGATCGCCAGGTAGGAGTGAGGGGAGTATCCGAGCATTAGGGCAAATGGTGACTTGTGGGTGACCAAATGTTCGGCTGAATTATGGGCGAATTCAGTGAATGGGAGGAGGTCCAGCCATTTTTGCAGGATACTGTCACAGTAGATGCGCAAGTAGGTCTCCAATTCCTGGTTGTATTGTTCTGTCTCCCCATTGGTCTGGGGGTGATATGCTGTGGAGAGTGAGATATCATATCCCAAAAGATTTGCCAGTTCTTTGGTGAAGGCTGACATGAATTGTGGGCCTCGATCCAAGAGAAGTCAGTTGTGAAGACCGAAGCGTTTGAACATGTGTTCAAAGAATAAATGGGTGATGCCGGTGGCGTCCACCATTTTCATACAAGGGGCCAATATTACCCCCTTCGTAAGCCCATGGTTGACCATGACCATGACAGAATCAAAACCTCACACCACAGGTAGGTCGGTGATCAGGTCCATGGAAAGGTGTTGGAAGGGGCAGGAGGCGGCGAAATCAAGGGGGATGATGGGGGGAACCATGGGGTGGGTCTGCACTTTGTAGGCCTGGCAGATGGCACAGCCAGTCACGTATCATCGGATGAAGGAAGAGAGGCCAGGCCACCAGTAGTTGTGGGAGAGAAGAGCGACTGTCTGAAGGTGGCTGCCGTGCCCCCCTTTAAAGGAGGAGTGGGCAGTGGAGACGATATCATGCCATGTGTCTGCAGGGACATACAGGCAGTTCTTGAAGTAAAGGTGTCCCTCGATATAGGACCAATTGGCCAGGGTAGTGCAGCCAAGGGGGGGGGATTCTTCCTCCATACAATGGAGGGCATCCAACACAAGTGGGTCAGTGGCGGAGGAGGAGCGGATTTTGTCACTCAGTGCCTTGTCGATGGCATGCAGCTGGAGGTCAAAGGCATTGTCGGGCAATATCTGAATGGTGTAGTTGTCACCAGATGTATCTACAGTGTCCTTCCTGGACAAGGCATCCACAGGGGCCATCTTGCTCCCCAGGAGGGCAACATAGGACAAATCAAAGTTCTGCAGAAAGAGCAGCCAGCATGCCTGCCTTCGCGACAGCTTCCACAGCTCTTTGAAGTAGGTCAGATTCTTGTGGTCGGTCTGTACCACCACTGGGTGAGAGGAGCCCAGTAGGTACTGGCACCATTCCTCCAAGGCATGTATGATGGTGAGTAGTTCGTGGTCAAAGACATCATAATTTCATTCTGCTGGGAAGAATGTTCAGGAGATATACCCACAAGGGTGTAGATTGCCATTGAAGTCAGGTTGCATCAAGACACTGCTGGACGCTGTCAAAGAGGCATCAGTCATAACTGTGAACAGTTTGGAGGGGTCAGGAAATGCCAGGACTGGCTTTAAGGTGAAGGCCCATTGGAGGGCCTGAAAAGCGGTTTCTTGTGAAGCATCCCAGTGCCAAGGTTGAGACTTCAAAGTCAATTCGACAAGGGGACGGGTGATGGCGGAGAAGGAGGGGATGAATCTGCGATAGAAGTTGCAGAATTCTAGGAAGGACCGTATATCCTTCATGTCCATGGGGTTTGCCATTCATCAATTGCCTTGAGTTTGGCAGGGTCCATTTTTGCTCCGTCTTTGCTGATGATCATTCCCAGGTATTCCACCTCGGGTGTGGCAAGGGTGCACTTTTCCAGTTTGAGGAACATTTCATGTTCCCAGAAGCATTGGAGGACTTTCCGGGTTTGCTCCTCGTGCAACTTTGCATCCACCGAGTGGATGAGAAGGTCGTCCATATAGATAATAAGCCATCCTTCCGCAATATAATCTCCAAAAATGTCATTCATAAAGGCTTGGAACGTTGCAGGGGAATTGCACATTCCAAAGAACATGACGGCTGGTTCAAATAATCCCAGGGGTGTGAGGAAAGCTGCCTTCCATTGATCTTCTGGTTTGATCAAGACATTGTTGTATCCCCATCTGATGTTGAACTTGGTGAACATGGTGGATCCTTTGAGTTTGTCCACGAGGTCAGATATGAGGGGAAGGGGGTAGGCATTGTTACAACCCGTAACAATGGTACACATTCATGTGAAGAACCGTGTCTCGTTCCTACACTTGGTCACCTCCGAATGGGAGTTAAGTGTGGACAGCCTAGCATTGGCTAGCAGTACTGGGGCTGGCCCAGAGTTGGAAGAGTGGAGGATGAGGCAGAGGCAA
>JBBPQP010000336.1:0-29709 GCA_038092555.1 Boletus subgraveolens | reverse complement strand
CCCTGAAGGAGAGGAAGAGTGCGACAGTAGGTGCACGCTCATTTTTCGTGCACCAGGCTTACTGCGACTGGTCCTCCCGAACAGACGATGGGGACGGCGCGGACGTGGACTCTGCAGCGGCATTGACTTGCTCTACCGATTGCAGTACAGTGTCTTTCATGGCGTGACGCCAAACAAGTCGTAAGAGTGTTACAACGGATCGTCAACTCTCTACCTAAGTGAGTGTCGTGGGATCGGTGTCGACACGCTAGAGGTTCATTTTTCCTGTCAGAGTTTGATTCAACGCGGTCACACATGGAAATGACCCAAGATCGATCGTGGCGAATCGAGTACATCTCCTTCCAACAAGATGTCGACGATTCCTCGTAATACTTCGTCTCTGCCACTGGAATAACGTGACCCGGACAACCCCAACACACATGTCGACCTCGAGATCAGTGAAGCAAGTCCATCACGACATTACGGAGAATGGTGCTTGGAAAAGTAGAGTACAAGACTTCCCAGACCGCGCGAGTCCCATGCATACTGGATAGGACGTGAGAGGGGAGAGACGGTCGGTCAGACAGTACGAGGGATGACTCGCAGTGAAACTCACAAGTAAGGTAGCTCACCATTCTGGAACGCTAGTTTATGGAGAGTCTTAGATGGTGCGGAATTGACAGCTGTTGGTTGGCCGAGAGGCCTCTGTTCTCAACGTCCCAAATTCAAGTTCCGCTGAAGCTATACACAGGGAATGTCAGTCCAGATTTGTATGAGGGCCAATACGAAGGTGTTTCCCGACTCCTTCCCTTGACTGCGCATGGTTTCGTGCATGGTTCAAGTGGAGCTTTGCGGTGAGACAAGCAATTTTGCGGGTCAAGTAGTATATCGTTGTGACTATGATGCAATAGTTCTCCAGCAGCTCTCATTGTTCCTGAAAAAGCGTTCCCATTCTCAGTACGATAAAACACGATCCCTTAGCTCTAAAAATTTCAGTGTCGTAGTCTATGAGAGGTTGCTTGTCCGCAAAACCCTCATCATTTGGGATAGCGAAACCTTACGGGAGCAGGATCTATGGGCCACCACAAAGTGTAACATTGAAGCTGGCGGGAGTATAGAGCTATGGTTATCACGCTACGTAAAGCGGGACATGTACGAGTAAGTGTGATAACCCGTTCTGCGACGGCTTCGTGGTTGCTTATACCCCATAGAGTCTCGCTGCATCCCTATGCCGACTCTTGCTTAGATCTGTCAAGCTTAATGATACCCTCCTCCTTGGAACCATGCTCTCCGACATAGAGCTTTTGAAAGGCTTTGATGGTTGGTTCCGTATTCCTGCGCGGAGAGCAGCCAACTGACTTCCACTCCTATCTTGCAGTTGACCAGTTCTCTGAGGAGCAGCCGCTTGAGCTCTCCGTGGACGAGTCAAGCATGATTACAACAGATGATGTTCATTCTTCGGCAAATCTCACTATAGACCAAGGTTCTCCCCCGCAAGCAGCGCTTGCGTATATTCGTCACTCCATCGCGAACACCCGAACAATACATACCAGATGGCTAAGGGCAAACTTACCTCAAGCACACGACCATCGACTTCACCTGAAAATCCTATATGTCTTCCGCCTCCACGGTAAGCTTCGTTGTTTATCTCTTTCCAGGAGTCCGCGTCAGGTTATCCGTCAGAGTTACATCCGTGATTTATTTAAGCGCTCCCAACGAATCCTTTTGACGTGTCAACAGGAGACATTGTGAACAGGGCAACTGAGGCATGCGCTCCAGGGGGAAGTCGTTTGCTCGATGGCAAAGATGGTATGATTCAATTCCTGAAGCACCCTCCTGTAATGATTTTGCACCAGTCAAAGGCCTTCGTTCTATTGGTAAGTTCGGCAATCTCTACCCTCTTCATCTTACTTACAAGATGGCTAGGTATACGGGCAGGCATTGAGGTCCATGTAGCCGAAGGTGGTTCCTCCCATATCGCCACTGATGGTATGCTAGGTATCGAGACGTTGACTATTGGCTTTCCTAGGTGTATCCAATGTCATGACGGACAAGCAAGAACCGTTGGCTCGTTTTATACGCATTATCACGCCCACGGCTCCTCCACACAATCTCACGATGAGCTCGTTGCATATTTTCTATGATGCTTGTGAAGGTCCAATCGCGTTTAATTTGGACGGAAGCATCTACCTCAATCTGCGATACTTTGAGGAGTGGCGTGAGTATCTCCCGCTTTACGACTCAAGTAACGATCTGGCTGACAACAGCACCCGATAGACGGTGAGGACGTAAAGAACGGCCACCTACGAGCCCAACTATCACGGTGTGCTTCATTTTATCTCTGTTATTGGCATGGCAGACCGGCCCGGCCTTTGACCCAAGGTCCTTCGTCCTCGCCTGTGAGATCGCCCACAACCTCATCCCTTCACATGATTCTGCGCACGAGTTCTGGTTTTCGGCGATCTGCAAAGCACACACCGGTGATTTTTTTGCAGCTGCGGTCTCAGATGTATAGATAGTGTAACTTCGAGTAAGGCGAATTCACCTTGTTTGGTTTATTCTGGGTATATGTAGAGGCAGATGGGCCATGCATCGACTTCTCGTTTTTAAAAGTGGTACCAATGTTCGTATTCTAGGATTAGTTTGTATACGGGACCTCGACCATTCCCTGAGCTCAGACACTACGACATCGGATCGAGCAAGGCAACGGAAGTGCTCAATCCGAAATCGCCACCCGTGGCACTGACCACACCTACGAATACAGCAGTGTCAGTGGAAGGACGAAAAGATGAAAGAGGTGCACATCTGATTTCAGCGCAATCATCAGTTTCGCCCAATCATCAGTTTCGCCCAATCATTCTCAGCCGGAAACACCCCACCCTTGGTCCGAGGCATCCTCCCTTCGGCATCCAAACATTCCGACAATCCTAACTGAGCATGCCTTTTATATGGACCCCTCGGTCTCCCTTCTCCATGCCCATGGGTCAGTACTGGAGCTGGTATTGTCGACGGTGCCCGACTCCCAGCAGCCATCCTTCCACCCAAGTACCTCGGAGCAGACGCCTCATCCTCGATATTCGCGTGCAAAGTGGAATGTCGTCCTGCTCAACGTCGAGGTTCCAATCCGTCTCGTATTCAACCACACGAGCAGAGATACGCGCGATGTGATCGAGCCCCATATTTCTGACTGGTCAGCTTCGCTGTAATATATCGATCCAGGAGGATCGAACGTCTTTGCATTCATCGTCACGTTCTGGAAGCCGAGTTTGTAGTGCGTGAGCCGACGCTGGGGATGAGACCAGTCTGGATGGACCATGAACTCTTCGAGGGAACGATAATTTCCCTTGGTCACCTTGACCGTCATCGTACTAAAGCCCATCGGATTCTTGATCACGTCTGCATGCCCAGGCACCTCCGCTGGGTCCACATGATGGGTGTGCCGAAGAATGCATAATGCTCTTTCCCATCCAAGCCAGTCGTCAGCGGCCCCATAAGTTATGTCCGCAAACCCACCCTTTGATCTGCGTTAACAACTTCGTCAACACCGGTTTGATCATGGGTAGTTTAAGCTTGATAGGTCTTGGAATTTTAAGCCGCTGTTCGAATTCTGCGCTGGCCCGCTTAGAGTTGGACTTTTGTCCCGCGTTGGTGGCTTTGAGGGTACGGAAAGATGGCAGGGTAATGCTTGATTGTCCTCCGACGTTCCTGTGCAATGTCCAAATCGTCGAACTCAGATGACAAATAAACCACAACAACCTGGCATTTGGCTACATCCGAGAAGTTGTCATCACTCAGAGCCCCCACAGCATGGGTAGGATTGGTATTACCGCTAAATGCGACGCTCAGTTGAGATGCATTGCAGGATCATTCAGGCCACGATGAGTCGATCCTGCACTCTACATCCCAGGTTCCCGAAGGGAATGTATACACTGTTCGATGTCTTTCCCAATAGATGAACCCCTTATTCTATTTATTTCCTTCGGATCAAGATGTCTCACGCCGGGCGTCAATTGCCTCGCAGTGCTCACATACGGTGCTTGTACGCTCTCACCCTTGGGCGATCACTCTCTGCAACGAAAAGAGAGGTATGCCTGCCGTTCCAATGGCTAGCTGGCTGGAATGTCCTGATATTTCAACAGATGGCTGAACTCGACGCGCAAATCACCCTCTGCCGCAATGAGTTACAACTCAACCCCGAAGGGCATCCCGATCGAGCCAAATTGCTACAAAATCTTTCTGTTTCACTCTACGAGCGGTTCATGCAAAGTGGAGGGATGACGGACCTCGACGAGGCGCTTGCCCTCGAACGTAGTTCACTGGAACTTCTTCCGCAGGGGCATCCTCACAGAGCCTATTCACTGAGCAACATCGCGAGCTGCCTCTATAGTCGTTTCAAGCAGCTGGGAAGGCTCTCTGACCTTGACGAGGCGCTTGCCCTCGAACGCAGTGTCTTGGAACTTCGCCCGCAGGGGCATCCTCATCGAGCCTTTTCACTGGGCAGCCTCGCGAGTTACCTCTATAGCCGTTTCAACCAGCTCGGAGAGCTGTCCGACCTTGATGAGGCACTTGCCCTCGATCGCAATGCATTGGAACTTCGCCCAGAAGGGCATCCTCAACGAGCATGCTCGCTGGGCAACATCGCGAGTTGCCTCTATAGCCGTTTCGCTCAGCTTGGAAGGCTGTCTGACCTCGATGAGGCACTTGCCCTTGGGCGCAGAGCATTGGAACTTTCTCCGCAAGGACATCCTGAGCGAGCTCGTTCACAGAACAACATCGCGAATTACCTTTATAGCCGTTTCAAGCAGCTGGGAGAGCTGTCTGACCTTGACGAGGCACTCGCCCTTGGGCACAATGCATTGGAACTTCGCCCGCAAGGGCATCCTGATCGAGCCCTCTCACTGGGCAACATTGCGAAATACCTCCATGTCCGTTTCAAGCAGCTCGGAAGGCCCTCTGACCTCGAGGAAGCACTGGCCCTCCAGCGTAGTGCATTGGAACTTCGCCCAGAGGGGCATCCTCATCGAGCCATTTCGCTGGGCAGCATGGCAGGTTGTCTCCATGCTCGCTTCAAGCAGCTCGGAAGGCTCCCTGACCTCGACGAGGCGCTTGCCCTCGAATGCAGTGTGTTGGAACTTTGCCCACAGGGGCATCCTCATCGAGCGATTTCGCTTGGAAACATCGCGAACTGCCTTCATGCCCGTTTCCAGCACTTAGCTATGCACAACATCAGTGACCTCCTGGAAACATTTGATTTATATTCCCAATTCTCCAACATCTCCCAGACGGTGTCTTCTGCTGATATCGAATATGCCAAACAATGGATACAGGCAGCTGAAGAGTGCAAGCACAGTACCACAGTTTTGGCTTACCAGACATTTTTTCGCCTCACTATTCACCATCTCGCCATTCTGCCCTCTCTCCCACAGAATCTTGCAGTACTCAAACAGCTTATGACGTCTCAAGGGGTTGATGCATTTTCCGCTTGTCTTCGCTCTGGCAATCCCACCAATGCAATCGAGCTCCTTGAACAAGGTCGTGGTGTCTTCTGGAGTCAGTTAAGCTGCCTTCGCTCTCCTCTTCATGATGTGGTGGCATCTGGTGACACAGGCAAGCAATTGGCGGACGAGTTCACCCAGGTGGCCTCCTTCCTTCGCAGCGTGCCTGATGTCCTTCCCGATGCTGACTCCCAACACAATCGGGCGTGGCATCTCAACCTCAGGCTGCAGGATATTGTCGCTGATATTCGCAAGTTGCCTGGCCTCTCTCGTTTCCTCCGGCCTCCACTCTTTTCAGATCTCCAGGTTGCGGCTGCCGGTGGACCGGTCATCATCCTAAATGCCAGCCAATACAGCTGCGACGCACTGGTACTTTTATCCGACCAGGATCCCCTCCACATTGCTCTCCCCATCACGAAAGCCCGTGTCTCTGAACTATCATTGAAGTTTCGTACTCTGTTCCACCATGCTAAATCCAAGGATATGATGAGGGACATTGCGCTGCTTTTACGGGAACTCTGGGATGTAGTCGTTTCCCTAATTGTGAAAGTCCTCCAACAGTTCTGTCCCTCTCAATCTCGTATCTGGTGGTGCCCCACCGCCGAGTTCTCTCTTCTCCCATTGCATGCTGCCGGCCCGTTTAGGAAGGGCCAGCAACAGCTCTCTGGTCTTTATATTTCCTCCTATACGACAACCTTGACGGCCCTCATTCGTTCCCGGCAAGAGAGGCTGTTGGATCCATCCATAGAGCAGCATCGATTTTTGATCATAGGGCAGGTACAGGGACACAACGCACTCCATTCAGCGAACGCTGAGCTATCTAGTGTATCACAACGCGTCGAGTCTGTCGCAATGCTTACTTGTGTTCAAGACCAGGACTCAAAGATTGCCGAGGTTCGTGAAGAATTGAACAAGAACGACTTTGTTCACCTTGCCTGTCACGGGGTCCCCAATCGGGAGCATCCACTCGACTCCGGGTTTGCGTTGGATGACGGACTATTGAAGATCAAGGACATCATGCAATATGACTTGCGAAACGCCAAGTTTGTGTATCTGTCTGCTTGTAATACAATGGTCGGTGATGAGGAGAGCCCGGACGAGGTCATCCACCTTGCTGCGGCGATGCAGTTCGCCGGGTTCCGTTCGGTCATTGGGACGATGTACGACGTAAATGATGAATGCACAAACGAGATCACATCGACATTTTACAGCAATATGATGGATGACTCCGGTCATCTGGACCATACACGGGCAGCTGTAGCATTGCGAAAAACGATGAGAGAAGTCAATATACCCTATGATCAACGTATCCTCTACATACATATCGGTGCCTAGTGGACCTTACCTTCTGGTGCACACGTGTTTTCCATGGTGTGTTGGCAACCGAACTGGAGTACCCAGTTTACCGTAGTAAGCTGTATATCTGATGTAATTTGCAACAATCTGTTCGCACAGGATCATGTACTTGATACGAGCAATTCTTCGCATACATTATAGTGACGAAGAGACCTTTGAGTGTTTTTCCTGCATTCGATCTTGAATAACGAAGAAGGGACAATCATGGTGCATGAATGATGACCAAGGTGGACGTGGTGAACCTGATTGCTCATATTATTCAATTGTGTGGACGATTCCACCCAGCCATCAACCACGTCGACGAGGGAGCGAGGAGCGAGGGGCCTCAACTTTGTGCTGGTGGATGCCAGTTGACCCAGGCTCGTCGACTTCTGCGAGGGTAATATATCATAACCAAATTCTAGCAGCATTTCTCGCGCATGAGCGTACATAATATGTTGGAGCATTACGCCCTACATCATCGCTCGGTATCAGGATTCCTGTCAGTATTCCATCTTGTCCCCCTTACCCTAGCCTCTGGGGTATATAAACCCCCAGTGTAGTTTAGTAGTTGTCGTCGTCCCGTCTCATGTCGTAGTCGCCCTCATATCTCATCTCTCCCGCCGGGTTCCAACATAATAACGTACAGGACGTCACCTACCCCTCGAACTCTAGTGAAATGTAGCGCACAGATGCGTTCCTCCCATTTACGAACCGTGCGGACGGGCTTGGAGATCATCCTGCGGCTTTTCAGTGTTCAGCATATTAGACACGCATTGGGACGCAACGGAAAAGACATATAATGTATTTTTGCAGGACCACCAATGTGCCAGAGTCAACGAGCTCTTTCCGACAACACACATGTACTGTCCTACAAGATCGATCCACACCTCCACATACTCACCGCCGTTGCCCTGCAGCACATGTTCACGCGTCCGCACAACATATATTGCATTTATTGTTAGTACCGAACGCGTCACTTTCGCGCAAACCAAGGTATAACACGCACCCTGATGGCAAAGAAACGCCAGTGCGACCTCGACCGGCAAACGTAACGTCATTCCCTTGGTCAAGTGGATCGAGTCCGGGTTTCTGCCCGTCACAGATTGTCAAGATCCCCCGTTCTCTTCCTCGTAATACCCATCTCACCAGCGGAAAGACGCAGAGCCGCGATTCCTTCCTTTCTTCATATCCAGATAAGTGCACTCCTCTCGCCCTTTCGCGAGGAGCCTTACAGCGTACGCACATTGGGCATGCCAGTGTCCATCTGAAGGATATTCACGGGTTGTGCTTCTAGCTAGACAGACCCAACGGTTGACGAGTTTCCGTGCTCTAGCTCGACCATGGCCATCTGGGATACAATATGGGAGGTATCGAGCGACTTTTTACAGGCATGCAGATTGGAGAAGATGACGGTAGATCCCGAAGGGGACTATCAGGACTTGAGTTTGAGAGGAAACACGACGCACCTGTTGTCGCATACTAGCTTACCCTGGTCACACTTCGCTGCGTCTATCTTCGGAATAGTGCTCGGAAATGGTAGTCGGGAGGGGGCACAGGTCCCAACTTACTTGTGCTGTCTGGCCGCAGTGAAAGTGAGTGAGTGCATATATACCATGGGTACGTCTGCCGAGACGGCAACTTGTGGGGTGGTCATTTCCAGGAATGGAAATCAACCCTAGGCGAGTTTCGCATGCCGGCGAAACGTTTCCCATCAATCAACCTAGACCCTAACTCAACTTTCACATCAGATGTCATGGAGTCGGAGGCCCCACAGAATCTATACGCAAAAAAATCTGCAACAATCATTCGGGTACCCCCTGCGGTTTCCGGAACCAAACCCTGGCCTCCCTCCATCCTACGGAGAAAATGGGCTCCACATTGGAGATGTTGGTTACGTCGATGATGATGGCATGTTTGAAGTCCTGTTCAATATATGTTTCTCCTCAGACCATGAGCTCCACTGGGCCAAGCGCAAAGATCTTCTGGGCCTTGTTGGTCTGACCAAGTTCAACCCGAATGAAGTTCCACCTATTCCAAATGCATTCGCTCCCGGCCGTGTAATTTGCCATGGTATCCAGGGGTCTCACGGCGATAACCTGAAGCACACCCAGAGGTAAGTAATTTGACATCAATACTCGGAGAGGTGCAACAATATTGACTGGGTATTGTAAGCGGGCCCTGCAAATTTATGTCATGTTCTCCGTCAGGCGCCATCCTTATTCTCCCATCAGGTGCTGTACGCCAAAATCTCAATAAGAGGAAGGAGGAGGAATTTCGTAAGCTGGCAGAGAAACGCGCGCTCGACTGGTGTCAATTCGCTCATTGCAAATCCCTCTACCTCATTACCGGATTCTATAAAACGAGTTCTTGGTATCTTGCCTCGTTCCATGATGCCAGGCCTACTGAACAGATCATTCTGGAGCGCGACGATACAGGGAGATACATTTGGAACTCCAGATGTGATTATCGCCAGAGTCTCAGGGAAAACCACAATGAAAACCAAACCGTGCTCATATCAGGTTTCAAGATCGAAGTGAGGGGGTGGGATAAGCATACTGTGATCGAGAAGCTGGCGCCACGCAGGAGAAGCATCTGGTCTGAATTGACATTGTTGGCGAGCTCCCTGCTTGGCATCTTGGTTTTCTTCTGGCAGCGGATCGTTTCGAGAGGCGTGCTCAAGATCTGGGGTCATGGTGCACTTAAAGATATGGATAGGGGCGCACGTGTTGACCGCGTACCGGCATTATCTCCAGTATGTACCCTCGCTAATATGATTGAACAGACAATGGTTGAGCAGTCCTCCAGCTTCTTCACCCTTCTGACGTCATCAATCGTTACCTACTGGACAAGGTTTGGGCAGTGAAATATCGTACACTATAGCATACTGAAGTTTCGGCTATGAGAATCCCAATACCCAGGTGGCTGTCACTCATGACAGCCAGTGGCTAACCATGCTTGAAGAGGTTCGGCTTCTTGCACCGTTTCCATGCATAATTTGACCAAGCCTCCAGAATGAATTGCCTCACGAGGACATGATGGAGGAAGGACGCTTTCGGGCATTCTTGGAAGAAAGATACACGGATGACTGTAATTCGGACAGCAAGTGTTTCATCGCAACGATCGATCATAGTTTCCTAATGTATCTTAGATGTGGCTTATCTCCGGAGAAAGACGTGGGTCTCTTCTTTCGTCAAGGCTCGGAGTGTTAATTAGGTCGCGTCAACAGCGATGAACCCAACAGCGCAGCCTGCAGTAAACCGCGCAAGTCAGCGCTCTCTCCCAAGGCATTTTCCCTTCCTGCTCCTTCTGATGATATCCGGCAAATCGTGATCACACGTGCGTATGCCTTTGTGCCCTTGTAGGAGGAGTATGACAATCGCCTCACAGGCATGCGGGCGGAGAACGCTGTTACTGGTCTCGGACGCATGCCTGTCGGCTTTTATGTCCTTATCCAGTTCGACGGTACCAAGAGAAGGAGCGGAATTAAGTCAGTTTTGCTCCACGATAACATCATCGAATGGGACGCTGAGATTATGCTGTGAGTAAGCCCTTGCCCCTTTCTACTTGCTGTTGCTCATGATAATTAGGCCCACGGATTCAACGGTCAAGGTCCGACTCTCCATCAACGCTTCTTTCGAGTTTGAGCCGACGCTCGGAAATGGAGAAACGCTCTGCGTATCAGAAATCACCGTGGGTGATTTGGCTCGGCATGGCAGCACGTACCGTACGTGCCGTGAGTTTTGGCATTCTGGTGGCTCTTGCTCAAAACTGGTGCAGTTCCGTTCTCTTCTGTGGGAGGAAAAGATGTTGTCTCCTGTCCTTCACTCCTGATTACTCTCGAAGAACGGCGGTTTGACTATTTCGCCGATTGGAATCAAGGCAATGGCAATGGCAATGTAAGAGTAGTAGCTATATTGTGCGTCCCTGTTGTTAACGAGACTTTGTCAGCCGGGATGCGAGGATCGTTCATGTATCGGAGTCGGAGAAGCAACGGATGAAGGGCACAGTGCCCTTCTCCGCTATCACAGAGACCACGGGCTGGTGGAGTTGAAGGAATCTGTAGAATGCTTCAAACGTGCGTTGGACCTTTGTCCTCCCGACCATCATTGTCGTGCTGCCGCACTGTCCAACCTTGCTACGGTGAAGTTCATAAACTGTCAAGTTCACGGGACAATCACCGACCTTGAAGAGGCCATCGCTTCTTATCGCGAAGTGCTCGTATTACGTCCAGTGCCTCTCCGAGATCGACCAGGGACACTACTCCTACTCGCTCAAGCTCTCTTGTATCATTACGGGAGGCTGCGATGTGATGCGTCTGTCGCAGATGAAATTGAGGGGCTCGTTACCGAGATCGAGCAGATTTGCTGCGAGGGCAGCTACGAACACCGTGCCGCGGACCTCGCACTTCAAACACTCAAACGCTACCAGGCCATGACGTCAGGAAAATTAGTCGAACTTGACGAGTTGGTCTCGGAATTGGATCGGTCCGCTCGAATGCCTCCAGATTGGCATTTTGATCGGCCATACCGATTGGTCAACTTCGGTGCTGCGTTGCGGAAACGTTTCGAGATGACTGGCGACCTTGATTATCTTGAAAGGTCAATTTCAGTGATCGAGGAAGCCGCGCAGCTCATTCCCGAAGGTCATTTCGATAAACCCTGGGTGCTCGCCTCTCTTAGTGATGCACTCCGCGTACGTTTTGTACGACGTGGTGACGTCGCCGACCTCGACAGTTCAATTTCCATGATTGAGAACCTTATGAAACGCACTCCAGACGGCCATTTCGAAAAGCCTTGGATGCTCTGCAGGCTTGGTGCTGCGCTTCTTGTACGATTTATCCATCGCAATGCCTCTAACCTCGGCAAGTCGATATCCATGGCAAGAAGCGCCGTGCAGTTCACTCCGAAAGCTCGACTCGACCTGCTGGACAACTTCGCCAGGTCTACCGTGACTGGTTCCCTGTGTATCGGTGACCTCAGCGACATCGAGCAAGCAATCTCGAAGCATAGGGATGGTGTGGAGCTCCTTCTCGATGGCAACCCTCACAGATCCGGCTGTTTGACCGGCCTTGCTGGTTCCCTCTTAGTTCGATTTTGGTACCTGGGCAACCTACGTGACCTCGAGGAAGCAGTCTCGAGGTACAAGGATGCGATCGAGCTCACCCCCAATGATCACCCTGACAAACCCGACTGTCTGAACAACCTCGCCCTCTCCCTCAGAGCTCGTTTCGAACGCTTCGGCGAGCCGAGTGACCTCGAGGAAGCGATTTCAAGGTACAAGGATGTTGTCGAACTCACCCCCGACGGTCACCCTGACAAACCTGACCGTCTGAATCACCTTGCTCTCTCCTTCAGAGCTCGGTTTCAGCGCTTTGGCGAGCTGGGTGACCTAAAGGAAGCGATTTCGAGGCACAAGTATGCTGTCGAGTTGATCCCTGATGGCCACCCTGACAAACCAGACCACCTAAATGACCTTGCAGCCTCCTTCAGAGCTCGTCTTGAATCCCTCAATGAGATGAATGACCCCGAGGAAGCAATTTCGAGGCACACTAGCTTCCCGTGGCTACGTCCTGCAAACTTTCCACCGTGAAGGTACTGAGCAATTGGAGATAGCATTGCACAAATGGCAGCGGAAGAGGAGCATATTCGGATGCGTGTACTATGGTATTAGGGTGGTGGTCGACCAACGCTGATTATAGTGTGGTCAGGCCCAACCCGAGACATATACAAAAGGAGAGAGGTCTTGGTATGGACATGATAATGACCACATGCTCCCCCATAGCGTTTGTATATGCGTCAGGGCCATATCGTCCCAAAGAGCAGCCTTGCGTAGATACCATCCCATCTCTGTACATCAATCCCAGTGAAAAGTGGCTGTGATGATCGTGTGCGTTGTTTCACTTTGACTCACCATAGACGATTTCTTCTAGCACCTGAGTGGACACAATTGCCGCCGTTTCGAGACTCGAGATGGATACTGTTTTCCTGATTCATTTGAAGGCGGTAATGGCGCTTCTAAGGTTCTGGGGTAAAAGGAGTTCACTACTACATACCTGTGTGAAAGTAGCTCCTGATCGATTGGGCGATGTTTTTCATCAACTTGTCAGCCTGTTAGCAGCGAGTGGACCTATTAGATGTAACCAGCATCATCGCAACTTTCTGAACGCTAGTCGGCTAGTAAAATTTTATCTACAAAGAGAAGTTGGGGACCACGTTGCACAATACAATGGCACATACTACCAAACACTTGCCAAACTTCGTCGGACTCGACAATACGCAGTGAGCGCGTGGACACGGCTCAGCATCCCATCGCCAAGTACTGTCCATGCTTTATTTCTTATTAGCATGTGTGATATATTTCTCATTTCGGGCTATCTACGGATGGGAAGAAGAAGGTAATTTCAATTCCAACGATGGGTCATTGTCATTCCGGCGTGTTAATGTTGTAATCATACTAGAACGACCCCGGAACGGCAGCAATGGACCACAGGATGCACTACAAAATCATGATGAGGAACTATCTGAGGGTGAGCAAGATAAATTTTCATCTTTGGTGCTTTGCTATGGTCGTTGACTTGGTACACAGCAGAAGTTCTGTGCCGAATCGATGGTGATGGAGGCGAAATATCATCTCTCGTATTTCTTCCTGATGGGAGGCAGCTAGCAAGTGCTTGCAAAGATGATCGTATCATTCGATTGTGGAGCATGGAAGATGGCCGGGAGGTCGAACCACCGATGGAGCTTCGCGTCGCAGCGAACACCCTAGCCACATCCAGGGACGGAAAGTGGCTCGTTAGTGGGGCCGTTGATGGAAACGTGGCGATTTGGAACACAACCAACCATCAGAAAGAGGGCGAGTCGAACGAGCCACACGAGCTGAAGATTACAGCATTGGACGTATCACCAAATTCGTTGCGTGTTGCAAGCGGGTCAGACGACGGGACTGTCATGGTCTGGCGCATCAACTCGGAACCCGCGCTCCGTCGCGAACTATCCCTGTCGATACATGAGGACTCAGCACCAGTCTCTTCCGTCAAGTTCTCACCAACCGGTGGTCGTGTCGCGTCAGGTTATGCTCGATCCGGTTATTCTACAATTCGGATTTGGCATAGTTGGACCGGGGATCAACTAGCATCTATCCCAACCGACGGTCAACCAACACGTTCACTTGCTTGGTCCGGCGATGGGCGGACACTGTTCGCTGGCGGGCCTCACGGTTCGATCAGATGTTTCGACGTTGCGACTCAAAGACGCTTAGCGAAATGGGAAGATTCCCAGTCTGATGTCGTCACCTCTCTTTATGTTTCCAATGCTGGCCAATTCCTCATCTCTGCCTCAGCTTCGGCACGGACCATTGATATACGGGATACACGAGACATTTCTACAAGCAAACATCTTCATTCCTATCGAGGCTCTGATGTGCTTAGCGCCGCCATCTCCCCGAACGAGCTCTATCTTATCAATGGAGGAAAGGATAGGAGGGTTTATAAACGAGGCCTCTCGAAGGTTATTGGAACGCCCTCTTTTTTCCATGTGAGTATACGTCATCTTCACGAGGTCATTATTTTTATGCCTCTCCTTAGTGTCTCACCACATCGCTGGGACAGGTGGAGCCCGTAAGTTCAGTTCTTTCCAGTCAGATTCCTTCACTCATATACTTTGATCATAGCTCACATATGTCAGTAACGCGGCACATGAGGTATGGAAAGACGGAAAATTGGCCGAAACGGAGGAAATTCTATCGACTGAAATCACAGACGAAGGCTGCCGGAATTTCGTTCAGTATGCACGTGCTAACCGTTCTCTTGTTCGGGCACGGCTACGAAAATGGGATGAAGCATTAGAGGATGCTGAAGTCGCGACTGTAATTTGCGTCACTTTCTCTACAGAGTTAGCACTAACTCCGGAGCACGTAAAGTCACGCGGTGATCAAAGGCCGCTAATAGTTTACATCGCAAAGGGCATCGCGCTCTGTGGGCAGGGAAAGCATGAGGCAGCAATAGATGCGTTTGACGCCGTACTTCGTGGATGTGACAGTGACACCAGAAACCTTGTTGAGCATATCAAAGTAAGTTACAATCAAGGGACATCATTTTGATTGTTGAACTCGTCTTTGCAACAAGTTCATCACCTTATTCGAGGCCGAGCTTCGTGATAAACCCTATTGCGGAACAGAACTCCCCGATCTTCACCGGGGTGTTGATGTATGTCCACTGGTGAAAGTAAGTGCTTTGTGCAGTGCCTTGAAATGACCCCTTGACTTGTAATCGTGCAGGCACGGCGGCTTGTCCTCCTCGCAGAATCATACATAAAGAAAGGAGACCATGCAACGGCATTACACCTTTTGTCGGGAGCACCTGATCTCAGTCCCTTTCTTTATGCTCCAGAAGCAAAGATTATTTTTCTAGTAAGTCCTAATAATTTATTTTCCACTTTCATTGACGTGCCTCCAAAGATGTTCGGTTGGAACCTCTATGATTTGCACTTCATGATCTACCAACTGAAATTCCAAGCATTGGCTGCCTCCGGTCGCACAGAAGAAGCAAGAAAATCACCCTACATGAGCGAGAATGGCGTAGACGAAGAGATAGAAGCAAGAAAAGGAGTTCTCGGCAGGCTTTGTGGTAAGTCTTCGTGTGCCTGACTCTCTGTTGTTGGTGTGAGAATCGCTGCCCGCTTAGAGAAGTTTGGCGATCAATCGATGCGCCATACCAAATATGATGATGCAATTGCTTGGTACACTACAGCACTGGCTCTTCTTCCAGATTCTAGAGTGCCCGACACCGTTCCTGGTGAGCCTGAATATGATCGATTGCCATGACATATGCTTAAGTACTCGCTTTCAGACCTCACTGGAAGATGTCTTGCAACGCTTGAAATAGTGGACAATACAGTGGTTTCTGAGAAAGACAAGGCGACTGCTCAGTATATAGACTCGCTATCCAGCCATCCTCAGAGGACCGTCCGTGTCCTCATAAAGCGCAGTAAGGCAAGGCTGGAGAAGGGGTTATGGAAGGAGGCATTGGATGATGCGAATGAGGTAGGAACCTTATCAGGGACCTGGCTCGTCTCAGATGCCTCATTAATGCGTTTCGTATCCCAGGCGATTCGACTGGATCCGCTGTGTCCCTGGGCCCGTGAGCGGAAGCGCGCCGCGATCCCTATCGGGCGGAATCATAAGAAAGAGATTGATGGGTCCAATGATATCCCTTCGATAATCGAGGGGAAAATTCATGAGAAAATACGTAGTGAGTCACTTCTCCTATGATTACACTCATTGATTGACTACGCCCCGCAGAAAACCCCCTTTCACGTGTGGAAGTCATTGATATGGCAATTAACGAGATCGCCAAGCTCTGCCCACTCGTACTTATCGACGTCGAAACGGGTCTTCTTTGCGATGAAGCAGAGCGAAAACGCATTTTCAAAGAAGACTCGATCTATCGTACATTGCTCTCGTCCGAGTCTGCAACCGCTCAACCGGACATACACCACGTTGTACACGTGGTCGCGCGGTTTTTCCGCTATGTCATGTTCTCCCATAGATGGGAAGGGCAAGAACCATCGTTCCAGGATGTCTCCAAGTCGCCGGAGAAATCAGTCTACAAACTCGATCCGTCATCTTGCCTGAATAAAAAGTTGGGCAAATTCTGCGAGATGGTGAAGGATGACCCTGAAGGCTACCGATGGTCGTGGAGCGACACTTGCTGTATCGATAAGACCATCGATGCCGTGTACAAAAAGTCGATCTGTTTCATGTACAACTGGTACAAGTGGTCGGCACTCACGCTTGTTCTGCTCGCGGACATTTCCAATGCACTATCTCACAATCTCAAAGATAGTCTGTGGATGACTCGTGCCTGGACACTACAGGAACTCCTCTCACCCAAGACCATCCGTTTCTATGACTGCAATTGGAAGCCGTACCGGGGTGACACAAACACCAATCACAAAGAGTCGCCCCATATCATGCGAGAGCTCGCAGAAGCCACCAAGGTCGCCCCTGATGCTCTCGTTGAGTTTTCTCCGGAAGCTATGGGTGTGCGGGAAAAACTTCGGTTAGCTTCAACTCGCGAAGCTACTCTGGACGAAGACATCGCCTATTCATTGTTTGGGATATTCGAAAGCAAATTGACACCAGAGCCACGTGATCCAGGAACTGCGTTCGGACTCCTTTTGCAGGAGATTATAGACCGCCACGAGGAGACTGCTGTGCTCGACTGGACTGGGGAACCATCAAAGTTCAACAGCTGTCTCCCCGCTCGCATCTCCGTCTACAGCCAGTTGCCATCCATTGCAAACAACATTATGGAAAAGCAGGCTGCTAACTTAGGGTCTTCGTTTTCACTACAGCAGGATGCCACCGAATTTTGTGACAGATTGCACCGTCTGGATCCTCTGCGTTTCGCAAACCATCGTCTTCATCTCCCCTGCATCACTTTTCCAATCACCATTACAGCATGCAATGAAGCTACCCGATGTCAAACTCGCAATCGGGGCACTGTCTATCTCGCCAAGACATCAGCACTCGGCGATATAGAATTCACAACTACGGAGGCAGTATCGTCGCAGGACAAATTGGTGCTCGTATACCCCTGGATTTGTGATCTCCGGACTCAGGCCCACCTACCCAAAGGGGACCCTCAGGCTGGTACCGAGGCATCAAGGTTAATTGCCTACCTCAACCAGGGATTTAAAGCACTTTTGCTCGCAAAATACCAAGTTCATAACAAATACCGGAGAATTGCCAGCGACAATGAAATCTTCATTCCTAGACACAGACTGACTTCGTTAAAGGACGTGGGTACTGAGCTATTGGAGATACTGTGAGAGTGTATTTAGGCACTCGCCGCCACGTCCTGGCGGTCGAGGACCAAACTTGGTATTTACTTCGGTGACTACTGGTGCACCCCCCTAGCACCTTACATTCCCAATCTATGTACCAACTATTTCTAGAGAAATTGCGGGTTCCAAAGAAAAGAGGACTCCGAAGCCATCAGGGATCTTTCATATGTGAACATAGGTGTTTTCCGAATCCTGAAAACATAATTGTCTCTCGACCAAACCTGCCGATTGGCGAGACTTATGTGGAGGTATGGGACTTCTGGGATATTGGGAGATGGTGTGGTGAACATTGCGAATCGGAACTGCGACAAGAGTAGGTTTGCCACGCCGATGCAGAATGATCCTGAGAGAGGTTCAACAAGACAGTGTAATTCACCATTCCCAGGATCAATGACGCCGACGTTCCGATCTTCGGAACTTTGCAGATCATTTTTAGAGGCGTCTTGCATAACTCAGAGATACAACAAGAGACCCCTGATTCGATAGCAAAACGCCGTGCATATGCTGTCAGTAAGAAGATATCAAACAACATATGAGTGGTATGCAGACAGAAACTACGTATATGACGAAATAAATAGTCTGGGTTGGACGAGGGATGATAGACGATAGGGCGGAGGAACGAAACAACAATCACAGAAAATTGGCGGGAGAGCAAAAAAGAAAGACGACAAGACACAGTCGACGATCGACGTTAAAAAAGTAAGGAAGGGGGCGAGGGGTACATATGCCATCCAACTTACTACACAATCTCCAACACCTTTGTCCGGATATCCTTGGAACTGGTCTGGTACGGGATTCCCGGAACAATGATCTCGTGCTCAGAAGCGACGCGCTTGCATTGGCCATTTGACTCCCGCTCGAGCAAGAGCGCGTTGAATGGACGCTCGAGGCGGACAATCAATCGCAACGCTCGGGTGTAGAGATCCACCCGAGCTGAAGTCTCGGCATATAAGGGAGAAGTGGGTGCGGCAATATCATCAGTACCATTCCCTGAGCTCGCATTAGACTCGGCCTCCAGATCTTTGTCGGCTGCGTCGGATTCGGCCTCCGGCTCATCGTCTGACACGAATCCATCAAGTGGATCACTGAGATCGCGGAGCCAAGGATGCACAAGGACGAGATTCCGTGGCTTCTTTAGTGGCATCACGTCCGCGGTCCTAAACTCCACTTTGCCGAGTAATGAGACTGTTGTGCGATAGAGGTTCCCCCAACTGCTACCTAATTCCTGCACGCCAATCTTTGTAACTGAGAGTGCGATGCACGGGAGCTGTAAGCAACGGTTCGAGAATGTTGCTCGAGGAAGTTGGATGACTCGGTAATAGAACGCTAGGGCATCCTCTGGTGGCAATCGAGTGCGCAGCTGTTCAACTCGCGTATCCAGTTCACTGATCTCCAAGGGAGGTGGGCTGTATGGTATCTGGCTGTAGACAGAGAGGGAGGCGGGAAGAGCGGAATTGTATGGCATTGATTTCCCTGTCCATGCAACGACGGTTACATCTCCAGAGCGAGCGACAATGTTCTCTAAAAGATGACCGAGCGCTGTATTTCCCAAGCCGTAGCGAGGCGCGATATCGCTCGAGAATATTCCGATCAAGGAGTACGCAACATCCTCCTCCACCGTTGCATTGCGTGTCGATGCTAAGTGGAGTTTCTCCCGTACTCCCAGATCCTCCGGCCGAAAGCTGGCGACCGTCTCTGGAGCGATTCCCATGACAAGGGCCAGCTCCTCCTTGATGGCAGAAGATTCCTTGTGGTTGGTGGACATGTCATTCAGATACGGTTTCCACTCGCGGTCATAAAACCGGATGACCTTCGATGCAAGAAGTTCCTGTAAGGTCCAAGCGCGAGTCATCCATCGGCTCTTCATGAGGTCGCCGGGTTCTGATGAGGATAGGACATCTGCAAGGTAGACGAGAGTTGCCGCTGCTTCCTCGTACCAGCTATACATGGAAGTAAGGGATTGGCTTAAGACTGCACTCGTGGTCTTGTCGATACAGCATGTATCCGACCAAACCCATCGATATCCGTCCTCGCGAGCCGTTGTACAGAATTGACGAAGTTTCTCGTTCAGTGATGATTTGTCCAGACGCCATACAGAATCAACCAGGTTGATATCCCGGAACGTTGGTTCTTTTCCCTCCCATGTGTGGGAAAACATGATCCATTCGAAATATTTCGCGACAGCTTCAAGACTCCGAAGGTCATCTATTTTCGAGATTGCGGCCTCGGAGACGAGCTTCTTGAAGGGCGTTTCCGATTTGAATAGCCGGACCCGCTCTTGTGCATCGCAAAGTCGGCCAGTCGCGACATCGATGAGGACAAGCGGACAGAGCTTGAAGATATCATGAATAACCCTATCAATAGCGGCGATTGTCTCGCGCGGACGGGTATAGTTTTCTTGTAGTCCTGTAGAATATTGTCTACGCATGGCTTCGATGGTAGTATCAGAGATACATACGGCGTATTTCTTCGTCCGGGGAACTCTCAATGTTTGAGAGCATGTGAAGGGCAGCATTGATCGCTTCACCATAATCTTCTGCGCCGTGAAGCGCCACATACTTCATTTCATATCCCCGGTGCGATGGCGGGTCCAGCTTGATCACCTAAGTATGGGAATGATGAGCCAGGAAGCTGCATTGAAGTGTTACAACACAATGTATGCACCTCATTCGCGTCCATGAGGGCATCTTCCCATAATTCTTTTGAAGCTCGTGCTTTGCTCCGTTTCACGAGGATATCTACTGGGTTCAAGGGATTTAGAGACAATGCAGAGGAATATCGTGCAATCACCTCATCGTGCCCCCCAGAACGGAGCGCTGCGTCGCCAAGCGCTTCGAGCATGTAAACGCATTTTTTCTTGAGATCTGAAAGTACACGTTATCCACGTCCACCGGATTGGTATGTCGATACCTACCCGTAACCCATTCTGTTGTTACATTACTCGCGCGTATCTCTTCGCTACATGTTTTGAGTGTCTTGAGCAGTACCTGCGCGGCCTCCTCTGCGCAACCCCCGGCTTGGAGAACTTCGCAGTGATATCGGTACACCGTGATCTGAAGCTCGTCGAAGCTCCATCCGAAGATCTTGTCGCAAGAGTCAACATACATCACAATGGTGTCGCCAGCGGTAACGCACAAGCGAGATGGCCTGCAGATCACAGCCAGTACGGGATGAAGAGAGGCCCTGCCCCCGTTCGAGTGACTGTACCGCACGTTCATAGTCACCTCGCATTACGTACATCTTCCCAAGGACCTAGGGAAATTATCATATGCATGTCCACAGTCTAATCTCACATGAAATACCTGGATGTAGCAATAGGTTGTTTCATCGTCCCTCGAAACAGCAATCAGATTATGCATGCGAGAGATCGCGTTGTCGTGTTTCTCAGCCATGAACAAGATGATGGCCTAATGACGCGGATCCTTAGTTGTATCAAAGCCTATCAATATATAGATCACAGACCTTGATGAGCACCAGCAAATTGCTCTCGTTCGGATTACAGTTTCCGAACACAAGGTCAAACTCTTGCATCGCTTCCTCCGGTTCGCCCATTCCGATCTGTGCGAGAGCCACGGCGATATAACCAATTGCTGATGGCCGAATATCGATAGACTTGACGCGTCGATGAGCTGACTTCAGCACACGGAAGAAGAGATCCGAAATACCTGTTTGGCGTCCTCGTGCGCCGAAATCCAGTTTCCAGAACGTGCTCCCAGGAGGGCGTTGTGAGCAAGTATATTATGTTTGTCACTTGAAGAATTCGATGGGTCATCGCCTAAGATGGGTGTATCTGTGTCGATCGAGCCTTGGCACATCCATCTTTTGAAGGCGCCAATTCCGGGAGTCCACCTCTGGTTGGCTTCAGCCACTGCCATTTGTAAAGCATCGAGCGAAGACTGCAATTCAGATTTTTCGTGCTGTAAACGAGCGATCTTGATATCATGTTCCTCCTTGAAGGTATCAAAAGTAATCTTCACGCATTCCGCTTCATTCCGTGCTATTTCAAGGGCTATTTGGAGAGTCAAGATTCTCCTGTTAGCTTCGATCGCCTCCGTTTCTTGGGAAGCGAAGGTAGACTGTAAGCTAAGTTTGTCGCGCTGAAGACCAGAGACCTCAATATGATGTTGGGCTTTAGATGTCTCAAGAGCGGCGTGTATGCGCTCGATTTCTTTGTCCTGTCGTGACACGAACATGCGTTACGACCCATGACACAGCTGTGAGAACAGTGTCTATGAACCCTCACTTTCTACATGGTATGCGACAGGAAGATACGAATGGTGAGATGACTTTGAAAACACGGAGTCGACAGGTTACTCACTGGCTAAATGGGACGTGACAAGCACAATATCGACTGTGAGATGGTTATGAAGGTACGGAGTAGGCGAACACTCGCTTCCTGGGTCGGATGCGACAAGAACGATACAGTCTGAGACAGTGGGGAAAACACGGAGTCGAAGATCACTCACAATCTAGCTGGAATTCAATAAGGAGGATGCAGTTCGTGAGATAGCTGAAAAAGTATGAAGTCGACGATCACGCACGATCTAGATGGCATGCGATAAGAATTATACGATCCTCGAGATAGCCACGAAAGCACTGAGGAGAAGTCTACTTACTTTCTAAAGGGGGATGAGACAGATAATAGAGTCCATAAGATGGGTGCGAGATCACGGAGTCGACGATCACCCACTTCCTAGATGGGATGCGACAAGGGAGATACGGTCTGTGAGGTGGCTGTGAAAGTACGGAGTATACAAACACTCACTTTCTAGAGAGGGATGTGACAAGGACGATACGGTTCGTGAGATGACTGTGAAAGCACGGAGTCGACGATCACTCACCATCTAGACGGGATGCGACAAGAACAATTTGGTTCATGAGATGACCATAAAAGCGGGGAGTCGACGAACACTCACCCGCTACATGGCACGCGAGAACCACGGAAAAGTTCGTGAGATGGCTCTGGAAGCACGGGATAGACAATCACTCACTTCCTAGATGGCATGTAGCGAAGGCGATGTAGTTCTTGGTGAAATTGGTGCAAAAGCAAGAAGTCGACGATTACTCACTTTCTGGATGGGATGCGGGGAAGGCGATACAATTTGTAAGACAGCAGTGACAGCACAGAGTAGAGCATCACTCACGATCTAGATGCGATGCGATAAGGACGATACAGTTCATGAGAGAGCTGTGATAGTACAGAGTCGAGGATGACTCACGATCTATATGAGATGTGACAAGCACGATACGGTCTGTGAGGTGGTCGTCAATGGACGGGGTTGACGATCACTCACCGGCTGCGAAATGTCCGTTAGATAGGAGTGAAAGTAATGAGTCGACGATCACTTACCCACTAGATGGGATGCGACGAGTACAATCCAACCTGTAAGACAGCCGCGACAGCAGTGAAACGACGATACTTACAATCTAGATGAAATGTGACCAGGACGATATTGTCCATGAGACAGCTGCGAAGACACCGAGTCGACAATCACTCACCCGCTACATGGGACGTGACAGACACGATATGGTTCGGAGGATGACTCAAAATAGGCTGTCGATAAACACTCACTTGCTACACGAAACGTGAGAAGTAAAAATGCCGTGAGATGGCTGTGAGAGCACAGGATCGATAATCACTCACCCACTACACGAGACGCGACAAGGACAACACGGTTTATGAGATGGCTGTGAAAGCACGGAGCAGATGAACATTCACCTTCTAGAAGGATGCAGCAAAGAATATACAGTCTGTGAGACAACTATAAAGGGACGAAGTAGACGAACGCTCACTTTCTGAATGTAATGCAGCAAGGATGATAGGGTTCATGATACAGCTATGAATGCAGGCAGCCCACGATCACTTACATTCTGGGTAGGATGCGACGAGAAGAACACAATTCGTGAGCGAACTACGAAAGCACCGACTTGACGTCACTCACCCACTAGGTGAGATGCAACAATCATAATACGGTTCGTGAGAGAGTTTGAAAGTGCATAGTCGACAATCGCTCACTTTCTAGATGGAATGCAACGATGACGATACGGTTCGTGAGATAGCTGTGAAAGCAGAGTAGACAATATCTCACTTCCTAGATAGAATGCAACAAGGACGATATGGTCTGAGACCGCCATAAAAGCAGAGTAAACAATTACTCACGATCTAGATAGAATGCGACAAGATGATACGATTCGTGAGATAATTGTGAAAGCATGGAGCCGACAATCACCCACTCACTTGCTAGATATTATGCAAACAATAACGACACGGTTTCTGAGACAACTGCAGTGAAAGTACAAAGTCGATTGTCACACACCCACTACATGGGACGCAGTAAGGAGTTATAGTCCGTGAGATGGTTGTGACAGTACGGAGTCGACGATCACTAACATACTAGACGTGATGTGAAGGCGGTACGATGCTTGAGACACCTGCAAGAGCATGGAGTCGACAATAACTCACATCCTGGACAGGATGCGAAAAGGACAATACAATTCGTGACATGACTGTAGAGGCATGAAGTCGATGATGACTCACTTCCTAGATAGCGCCCGACAAGCATGATATGAACTTTGAGATGGCTGTGAAAACAAAGAGTCGCCGATCACTCACTCTCTAAATGGGGTGCGACAAGGGCGATACCGTCTGAGATAGCTGCGAAAGTACAGAGTAGACGATCACTCACCCACTATATACGATGTGATGCGACGAGGACGAGGACGATAGATTTCGTAAGAAGCTGCAAAGTACGGAATCGACGACCACCCACAGGCTAGATGGGACGCGAAGAGTACAATGCTGGTCGTAAGATGACTGTGAATGTAAGAAAAACCAACACTCACAATCTGGATGAGATCAGAGACGGTGACAAGGACAATACGGTTCGTGAGATAGCCGAGAAAGTACGAAATTGACGATAACCCACTTCCTAGATACAACAAGGATGATACGGTCTGTGAGACAGGGGTGGAAGCAGGCAGTCGATGATCACTCACGATCTAGATGCGATACGATAAAGACGATACAGTCTGAGGGACAGCTGTGAACACATGGAGTCGACAATCACTCACATCCTAGATGTGATCCCACATGAATGGGGCGAACTGTTAGACGGCTGTCAAAAGATGGCACGGATGATCACTCACTCGCTACACGGGAAGCGAAAGGCACGATACAGTTCGTGATATGGCTGTGAAATCACAGAGTCGACGAACACTCACGATCTAGGTGGGATGCGACACGGTCGGTACGGTTCATGGGATGACTGGAAGAGCAGGAAGTTAACGCTTACTCACTTTCTAGATGAGATGCGACAAAATCGATACGGTTCGTGAAATGGCTATGGCAGCAGGATTCTACGATCACTTACATCCTAGACATATGCGTTAAGGATGGTACGAACTGTTAGGTTGCCGTGAAAGAAGGGAGTAGACGTTTCTTACTCTCTAGATAGACAAAACGGTTCGTTAATGGCTGTGAAGGCACGGACTCGAGGGTCACTCACGATCTAGATGGGATTCCACAAGCACGATTCAGTCTGAAATGGTTGCGAAAGTATGAAGTAAATAAATACTCACCCACTAGACAAGACGATAAGGTTCATCAGATGGTTGTGAAGGCGTAATCAACAAACACGCACGATCTAGATGGGGTGTGACAAGCACGATCCGGTATAAGACAGCTATTTGAGCATGGAATCGACGGACACTCACATCCTAGATAGGGTGTCACAAGGACGATACCGCTGTGAAATGGCTGTGCGAGCATGGGGTCGACGAACACTCACGATCTAGATGGGATGCGACAAGAACAACATGGTCATTGAAACAGCTGTGAAAACGTGGAGCCAACAATCACTCACGATCTAGGATGCGACACGGCCGATACGGTTCGTTAAACAGTTGTACAAGTATAGAGTCGACAAAGGCTCACATCCTGTATGGGGGATGGGACATGCCAAGGACGATACAGTTTCTGAGATGATCATGAAAGCACGGAGTCAGCAATCACTCACATCCTACATGGGGCATGCGACAAGGGAGATACGGTTCGTTAGATGGATGTGAAAGCGCATTGTCAACGAGTCGACAATTACTTACAGACTAGAGGTGGATAAGTTGAATCATTGAATGTGGCAGACCATCTGTCAGACAGCTGAATCAAGATCCCGCTGTACTATGACTTACCATCTCGAACAGCTATTCTTCCACGAGTCGTCAGATCTTGTACTTGTCACCAGTCTAGAGGTCGGAAAATGAGTCGTTAGTTAGCTTGCTACATACAACTTGCCACCCGGAGTGGACTCGGAGGCACCTTCAAACTACTATACAGGCATGCTGAGTCAACAACTACTATTATGTCATCATTGCGTGGCACTCTTCATCGATCATCCCATCGGCCACGCCGCTCCTCGCAGCAGCTACTCTTTCTCGGCACCACTTCAATCCTGCTGTAAAGACGCCCCCATTGTGAGTGTTAGTATTTCAGACCATCTTCATTCTCAACCAATCTCCACCGTGTCTTGGCTGGGTTTTATCCCGATGGTCAGACCGCATTTTCTCAAAAAAAAAAAAAAAAAAAAAAAAAAACACTCCATCACAGATGCTACTAGCGTTCCTGCAAACAATTGAACTGCTGTCCGAACCCTGAATGCAACAAACTGGACGAAGGCAGAAAACGTATTCGCAGATGAAATGATATAACTTTCGAGTCCTATCCATATCACACTCACGGATTACGCGCTCATACGGTTGCGTTCGCAGAAGTGGAGTGGGGCCTACAATGACGACGAAGTGGTGACATTATGTTATCTCTTTTCCATGCTCGTGTTCACGCAGCCCTTCGACTATGTCAGGCTGTACCGAGTTCGCTTCATGCATGAGATTGGGCCTACACGCACCCACCAAGAAGCCAAGTGTACGGGACCTTGTGGAGGCGAACCCTTGAGTGCAAGCACACGTGATAGCATGCCGATCATTTAAATGCATCTTCGAGCGACGCGCCGTAGAAAATGCTTCGAAGAAGCCGAAAAGAGAATGTTTACTGACCTTCCGTTTCCCCCAGAAAAACCGACACTGTCGGACGGGTTACGATACAGAACACGCTTCTGGTATCGTTCTGTTCCTGGCTCGGGCTGGTCAAATCCACTCTGCATGGCGCATGGCAATGTCGGATGCCTTCGATTGTTATGGGGCTTCTCTGCTCATTCATGTCTAACGTGTCTATGCATGACATACGAGTACTTGACCCATCGCCTCCGGGTTTGAATGCATCTGGAGCCGCATCCGAGACTTTGTGTCTCAACTCGCAGTGCCTCTAGGGAACGGTTGCACCTTATGAACGAAGTATCAATCCATGCCGAAGTTCAGCAGACAAACAAGCGATTTCGGTTCTGTGCTCTCGTGGACATCGTTGAATCTGGGGATATGTCGACTGCGACATACCCCCTGCCTCAACGAATTCTCGATGGGCTCGACGCTAGGTACCTTGGATACAGTATTCACCTTTGTCCACTTTGATCATCTTCGTAGAGAGCTTTCAAGAATTGCTCCCGTGCTAGGAGCCCATCTGTAGACTTCCACCCTCGCAGAAGGGCCGTGTGACTGTCTGAATATCTCCATGCAACCTTTACCATCAATTGCGCCAGACCGCTCACACGATCTTTCTCAGACAATAATGTGCGCGGACAGTATGACGATGTTCTCGGAGTCACTGTTGGGCATAATTGATACTCAGCGGTGGCTAGTCACTGGTGATCACTGGTCAGCGCTGAGTAAATGTGCCGCGATGGATCCGCGTGGAAAGCATCACAAAGGAAGGGGATCAATAGTTGATCTAACCCTTCCCGAGGGTCGGTCTCTTGGCACTATCCGACGTGGCCATTTTGAAACACATGCCTCATGCCAGTGGTGTGGAATGAGACCCACACGTATGAACACACCGAGTGACGAAGTGACTAGTGATACAGGAACACACCCTGTGTCACGTTGGTGACCAATCAAACTGCGTAGAAATTAGTGGGCGCAATCGCACAGGAATGAGAACCCTGGACGCATGGCAGCGGTTGCTGAGCTGGCCCATTGAACAAAGGGCATAAATACGTGTCCCCCAGTCCAGAGGCCACTCAAACCCAATCCCGCGTATTCTAGCCAAGCGCTGCACTGACGGGGATCCCCTATATCCATGTGAGGTGTTGGAAGTATCTAACGGTTGGAACTACTAAGCTGACGCTCCCTGTTCAGATAGCCATGAGCACGCCTCTCGAGGACTTCTTTGCGCAGTTTGCCACCCTAGGCTTTACATACACAAGGAACAAGACTGCGCACAACAACTTCAAATGCCTCCGCAAGGTCTCTCAATGGGATAACAAGTCGACGACGTTATTAACAGCGCGCCTGGATTTCAATGATGCCCTCGTTCAAGAGTTCAACTGCATCTACGGGACAGCTAACGACTTGGAAGAGTGGCAAAACTTGTGCTCAGTCATCGACATCACGCCCGTCCCTGACAATATCGAAGAGTGTCAACGAGTGAGTCATCTACGCACGAAATGAGTGCAGACGGCTAACACAAGTACTTGAAGCTCGTGTGGGATGCACACGTGAACATCGTCGACCTCCTCGAATGTGCGCGCACTGGAAAGCAAGTGCGAAAATTTGCCACACTGGAGGAGCTCAGAGCATACACAAAGAAACCAGGGAAGATGTTCCCTAAAGAGAGTGCGTATGCGGGGGGGTTACTGAAAGAGTTGTTGCGGGAAATCATCAATCCGTACTTTGGAAGACGACGGAATGGGAGCGAAAAGCGAAAGAGGAGAAAGGCTCGCAGGCAGGCAGCTGCTATGCAGTCTCCATTGTAATGACTTCAATTTGCTACGCGTTTGTATGTACTATACTTTCCTTACATGACATGTTGCAGATGTTGCATAATCCGACCACACGAAGTACTTACGGGAAGGATATCTCGGGGACTCTCGGTAGTGATTCTCCCGCACTCCATACCAGTGGCCCAGAGATATGCGTCTCCGCAGCGAGCACGATTGAACACAAGTCTTAAGGGTATTGGATGGCTTGCCGAGCCGGGTGCCCGTCGATGTGTCCCATAATGCAACAGTACGCTCCGTGGAATATGCGACGAATCCCTCTTGCCTGTGCAGATAGATGTACGACAGGTGGTTAGCCACCCCGAGCTGCAGACCTAATGAGATGCCTGACTCGCACGATTTCATTGTTCTGATGAAAAATTTGGTGTTTGTCAAGTCTCCTTTTGGTTATACGAACGCATCTTCATCATAAGAGTAACAAGGAACGAGCAACTGGTCACTTTCGCTGTGGCAGATTCGTCGAAATGGAATTCAACAGCTGATGGTTGTCGCGGTTCAATAGAACATCGCTTGAAGCATCGTCCAACAAAAGGCACAGATTCCATTTTTGGGTCTCAATTCGCACGACTCCCGGACCGTGCCAAAACCCACCGTTTCGATTGTCATTCTAGTCAGGACAAAAAACGCACGCACGTCTTTCAAGCTCGAGCACGCGTGCTGTCCTCAGACGAAACATGGAATTCCGCCACGACAGAAACCCCAACAAATACTTCAAGCACGGTGATCAGACTTTGCACGCATTTAGGTTTATCCTAAACACCTATAAATCCCTTGTGATACTCCTCACGCGAACCTTATTTATACCTCAGGTATGTTAAATGAAGTTTATTTACTTTTTGCGACAGACAATAGCAGGCAACACCTGCCAATGGCGATCTCGCGAAACACACAAGAAAAACATATTGTCAAATCGGTACTAGTGGTTCACCACATAAGTGAATCTTTGTGCTCGAAACAACAAGGTGCGGTAGTAGCAATCGCGGGTTAATTTGAACAATTTAACAGTCAACACAATGATGATAGCACGGTATTGGACGTCAAGGCCTCAGGTATGTTAAATGAAGTTTATTTACTTTTTGCGACAGACAATAGCAGGCAACACCTGCCAATGGCGATCTCGCGAAACACACAAGAAAAACATATTGTCAAATCGGTACTAGTGGTTCACCA